>JAGPOY010000235.1:27337-41152 GCA_018983105.1 Silene uniflora | reverse complement strand
AGACCGCTCCACAGCACGATCCACCAAGTCCCCTAGAGGCCTCTGCATCAGCACTGACTCGGGCCCAGGAAACAGTAATTGATCGTACAGGCCTATTTTCTCGGGAGACCTGACTTTCCCAAAATCCTCAGGAAATGTAAGCACAATCTTCGAAGCATCACTGGAAGCAGGAAGTCCAGAAGCAGACTTGAGCTCAGAGGCAGTAGAAGCCTCAGCAGCAGAGGACGGGCCCAAAGGAGGGGTGTGTCCAGGAAGTGGAGGCTTGGTGGCGAGAGGGGTAACATCGATAGGCACAGATTTCTGGGAAGGAGCAGCTGCAGATCTCTTCTTCGGGAGGGCTCCAGAAGCAGAAGCTGGGTCTGCCTTCCTCTTCTCAGCAAGCTTGGAAGCCTCTGCAGCACGTTTTTTCTCCCTCGGAGCCAGAACAGCGGAAAGTGAGACCTTGGCCTTAGCAGAACCTGGGGGCAGAGGCAGAAATGTTAAAAGAGAGGCGAAGGAACAGACGCAGACAACATCAGAAACAGAAAAAGCAAAATTGTTATTACAAAAATAACGAACCAGGCGACATAGTAGCTTCAGCGTCCTCCTCCGTACCCTCGTCTATCTCAACGACTTCTTGATCTTTTCCTTTCGAGACAGCAGCAGAATCCTGCAGCAGAGTGGGAAAGGTCCTGTGCTCGAGAGGAGGGCCAAATAGCTTAGCGAGGGACTCGGCTTCGTCAGAAAAGATGGGTAATGGGAGCAAGCCTGCACGAAATAACAAGTAAGGAGCGATAAGCATCAAAAGCAAAGAAAACCAGAAAAGAAGCATGCAATACCTTTGGTAGATCGCCAAACGCCGGTCAGATAATCAGTAGGAGCAGGAAAGACAATACTAACCCCTAATTAACAATTGCGAGCTCGCCCTGAAACTTTAACCAAAATTGGAGGGAGTATTTTTAATTCGTTATATTCCCTACATTGTACTCTGCCTCAAATTGTAATGAATTAGCGGAATTTCGACTCTTCAGCGATTTTTGCCAGCTTGGGTATTCCGGTCAACAATCTTACGTGAATTTCATTTACGTATTCTTCGTTATTTCTCTTTATTTATCGTCATACAACTCACCGTCGTTAATTAGGCATTGTAGATTGGTCATTTTAACCGACCTGCAATCTATTTACTACACTTAGTACAGAATAATTTTTTACGAAAACAGGTAAACAAATGATTATAACGAAGGACTGAAGGAGTATTTTATTAAATACGGTTGCATACTTGCATGCATATGAAGATGCTTCAAACTTCAAAGTAGAGAAATTCAAAGTTTTCTTAGAGAAGAGACTCACCGTCCTCGAAACTACCAACTACTCCATGGTCTCCAACACAATGGACTTCTTCGCCTTCTTCCCTGATGCCCGTCGTGAGTTGGTCATCTTTAGTAGCTTCGTCCGCACTCTGAATTTCAACTTAAGATTGTTACTCCATCTGCCCCGTTGAGAAGTTATTTATTTCCGTTGATATCTAATATACTTACCTTTTACCAAAAAAATAAAAATAAAAAAGTTATTTAGTTCCGTTTTGGGTTGTATTTGTCAATACTTATCTATTTCCATTTTTTGTATATTTTTGTGGGCTTTATTCATTAGGACTTACGAGTGGGAGATTGATGATTTGTCTAACAGCTAATCTAAAATCATGCTGATCTTTTATATTTCATTGGTCTTGGTGTCAAATCAATAGATAACTATTGATCGGAACGGTAGTATTCCATTAAATAGGTTTGTAGTAATTGGTAAAGTTTTTGTAAGGCGTAAGCATTATTAAAAATTCCCTACAAATATCTAAAAGGGAGAAAACCTATAAAGGGTCATGTTTTCGATAGTTCACTAGTTACCATAGAAATTGAGTAATAAAAGGCATTTATGAAAATGTAGAGTAACCAATTATTTGAGAGATTGTCTATATTTACATGATGTAGAAATGAAAGTCCTCCGTGAAATGGTGGAGTAATCAGTTTCATGAGAGACCGTCTAATTAATATGAACACAATGTAAGGCAAACAAACAATGATACGATAAAACTAACAATAAAACTATTAATCGAAAAAAAGAGAAATACTAAAACAACTATCTATAATTTAAGGGTTTTATAATAAAATTATCACGAGACCGTTATGCTTCGATTAGTGTTTTCTACTAGAGTAAAAGGAGTCAGAAGGATTGAATCATTGACCTGCAATGGTGGAATTTCACGTTCACATGAAGTGGAGGAATCAAAGATTAACATTTGAAAACACAAGTTTCCTTGATGCCTAAATACCAAGAAATCTCCAACATGCAAATCATTGTCTTTGCAAAAAGTCTCCCATCCATTTCCTTTAAAATACTTCCTACTATTCTTACTTATAATCTTGATGCACCAACTTCTCCCATTTCTATCCTTCAGTTCTGCCTTTTCATCCAGTTTTCCATTAAATTCTTCTAATTGTTTGATAAAGGATTTCGGAATGGCCTGCATCGGATCCATCTTTAATTAGATTATTACTCACCGTGTTCATTTGCTTACCTTATTTGTTAGTTGTGAGATAGAGGCTTTTTAATCAAAGGTAAAGAAACGTATATAAAACGGAGGGAGTATAATCATTACTTCCTACATTATCAATTAATAGACACAATTATCGTGTTTCTTAAAAAAATAGGGTATGATTGCATACATCTGACCTCCTTACACTGACATAGCCACATAAGTCCTGCTATGTATAAGTAAGGAGGTCACCTTTAAAAAGTGATTGTGTCATATAACCTAGGCAATTTTATACTCCCTCTCATCCACTCCAAAGGTAACCTGACCCACTTTTTTGTGAGTGGGTCCATGCTACCTTTGGAGTGGATGGGAAGGAGTAGGATTATTCATGGCTTAGCGTGAGGCTAATCTAACCGCATGTCACCTTTAAAAAGTGTTGTTGGCTCGATATACTCCTGGTTTGCATGCTATTACGTGTATACGGGGGTACGCACCAAAGATAGTAGCGGAGTGTTCTCTCGTCATCCAAAAAAACGGTAACTTTATTAACAAAGAATTTGGCAGACATAAAGTCGATCTGTATATACAATATCGACTATCGTCTCTGGACACTGATCAAGTTAAACTTTATTAACAAAGAAAAAGAAAGGGATGGAATTTGGAAACTCACAAAATTGTGAAGAAAATCAGGAAGAAGGGGTTGGAAAAACTGAAGCTTGTTTGGCTGCTGCAGTGTCTTTCCCATGCATGAAACCTTTCAATTTCCACGCCAAATAACGCTTGAACCGTTTGTTGCTCTAATCTGATAGAGTCTACGTTTCGATTTGAAAAAACGAGACTTATTGTGCCCTTGTGACTTCCTTTATACCGAAACATAATGTTATCTCGTTATCAACTACCGTGTTTATTTACATTGTGCGTAAACATGTTGATTAGCATCAATTTCCATTACATTGTATATTGTGTAATCAGTTTTGTACATTGTGTAGTCTAGCATTTTTCTAAAGTTTTATTAATTGTATCTACACTTGTATTTGGCCGGTAAATTGTGAATAATAGAGAACCCCAAATCAAGAGATTGTAACCTTTCAATCAACTACAGTATTTATTTTTTTCTAGTATACTTTAGAATTTATTATTATTATTATTAAATTAACGTTGTACTCCCTCCATAACTTATTATATGTCGTTCTAGGTGTTTTGATTTTTTACTTTATTCTTGTCGATCGTTTTAGCATTCCATCATTAAAAAGTCTCTAATTTCCAAGGCTTGATAACATGAACCTCCATTTCAACCAATGGCTTGAAAGAAAAGGCAAGAGTAAGCAATGCACTCTTTCTCCTTGACACGTGCACAAAAATTGCACAAAGAAAGATGAAAAAATTAGAATAAATGCAAGTCTTATTTTGTGTGCATCAACCCAAAACGTCATATATTATTTTGATCATAAGCAATTCATAATAAACTTTTGATCATGTCGGAATTTAGTTTTGTGAAAAGATTAGGAAATATGGTCGCTCATTGTATGGCCGATCTCTTGTCCCATGTTTATTCTGAATTTTTTTCTAAAATGAGACATTTTCACATTGAATTTAACGAAATGGGTAAACTTTCAAAGTAATAACCAAAAATAGGCACACGTGTCTCCGAAGCTAGGCTCGGTTTCAAGTCGCTCTCTCGCTAAGCGACTATAGCCAAGGTGACGCTTACAAGCTCCCAAACCTCCTAATATGACAAGTACACGAGTCGCCTTGGCGCTGGGCGACTTGAACTCAAGTCGCTTTGCCGCGCAGCGGCTTAGTTCTGTAACTTTTGCAGAAATTCATCTTCCCCGTCAGACTTAAGTGTACCCTGAAATTTCCTGAAATTGCACGACCTTCATAATGTTCAATACATTCATATTTTCCTCCATTTGCCAAGTGGAAAGCATCATTAACACCACCAAATGAAGGTAAGTTAATACCTTGAATTTCAATGGAAATTGAATAAAAAAAGACCTAAATAGTTGTTTGGTATTTGCTAGAGAGTAATAATTCCAGTTTTAATTGAACTAATTGATTGATTTGAGGGATTTTTGAGGAAAAATCGGGTAAGTTAGGGTTTGCAATTTTTTGGTTTTTTTTTGAATTGGGGATGAATGATGAGAGAGAGAGAGAGAGAGAGAGTGGAGCGCTGTTTTATTTTGAAAAGCGAAGCAAGTCGCTCTCCCGGTGAGCGACTTGACTTCTTGTTCCAGGTTCGCAAAACCCGATCCTACGTGTGCCTATTTTTGGTTATTAGTTTGGAAGTTTTCCCATTTCGTTAAATTCAATGTGTAAATGTCTCATTTTAGAAAAAAATTTGTTTATTCTACTAGAATTTGGGTCAAGTCGGGGTCTATTAAAAAAAATGCTTTACTCTAATTATTGTTTGTAACTTGTATAGACCCAAACCCCCATAAACCAAATAAAGTGTATCCGGATTAAAAAAAAAAACATATTCCCTCCTATTCAGAATAATTATCCCAATTGTTAAATATATGAGTGGAGTATTTTAATAAAATGAAACAGTTATTCTGAATAGGAGAGAGTACGATTTTATAATAAACTTTTCTGAAGTTTACCAGACATGACTCATGAGGTGAACATCTAATCATTGGCTCAACTCCTTCTTGATATAAAACAGCACGGGTCCGGATTCTCTCCATTAGTCGAAAAGTAATGGAGGTCCATTACCTTTAGACGGTGCAGATTAAATCTTAAAACGATCTAGTGGATGTAATTATTTCGTAAAAGTAATGTTTAAATGGATGGAGAGAGAAAATATATTAGAATAAGAATGTATTAGAGAGGTAATTGAGAGAAAGTAATGGAAAGGATCCCAATTCAAACAGCACAAGTCATAATCCTTTAATTTTTTTACGTTCAATCAACCCTAACCTCGAACCAGTTATAATGATACTGATACCAAGTTCTAACCATATCGATCCTCCTATCTTAATATTGACTATACATTATTTTCTACTGTACTATCATGGATTATTCCACCTTCACCTAAATTGTGCAGTTTCAGAAATTACCCGAGTATATAGGTATGGATAATTGAGTACGGAAAGTGTGACCAAATTCGATGAAATCAGCAAACTCAGCAATATGATTTATGGAATTGGAGCTGGGTTCGTTTTATTCAAGATATAGGCATTATAGCCTAAACCTTTGAAAAATCAAAGCAACGTTTAGATTTGGACAAAAAGAAAAATGTCGTGTCTTAAAGAAAAAACAATGCAATGAAAGCCCTCGCTTTCCTCAGCCTCATCCACCATCCCATTTCTCTCGCCTTTTGACATGAATTCAAAAGTTCTAACTTCTAACAGTAACTACAAGAGACTCGATTCACTAGTACTCCAAAACTAATTTGGAGCGACTACCATGAAGTGTTGAATGACACTGTTTTTCTAATGACACCGTTATTGCAGGTAATAGGATGGGAAAACAAGAGAAAATTGAAAGCACAATCAAAAGTAAAGACGGACAAGAAAAAAGTGCTGAAGAGAAGGAAAAGACATGCATCATAGTCCGTCTACAAGCGCTTCAATGAAGCCAAGTGAAAATTTTGCTAGGAGAAACATTCACCTGAATAATTTTCTCCGCCATATCCTCCCCAAGAATACATCCCCTCGGTGTCTTTACAGGGATCGAATAGCAATACAGAAACAGTCGAACAGATCCCGCAAATGACACAGTAAGGGATCAGATTACAACACAGAGGATGCTCTGATGATCCATGTGAAAATTGCAAGTATAATCAGTAAGTAAAAAAAAAAAAGAATTGAATTGATTAGTAAGTAAACAAAGTCCAGTTCCCACAGGCTAAGCCCCAAACACCATCATCAGTATAGTAATCTAATTTACGAGACGCATTTTCAAGATGAGAAGTTACATATCAATCCTAACACTGGACCTACTAACTACAGATTCCAAATACACAAACGGCTACAAATCAAATCAATTATGTAGTTTCCCTTACTGTAGTTCATACGAGACTATTAACTACGAACAGTTTGTCCCCACGGATAGAATGCAAATAAAGAAAACTAATTACTAAACAAACGCTGCAAACTAATCACCTCAATCCTTTGAAGGGCCAGAGTTGGAGTCCGATGTGTTCTCTTTTGAAGGTGGCATAGATGGTCTAATTTTGTACTCGACGGGAAGGTGACTTTGGTGGGTCGGATCCTGGTGTTGGAATTGAAGCTGATGATGTTGCTGGAATTGATGTTGTTTCTGGGAATGAATCTGTAACTGTTGTAATTGCTGTGCAGTCAGCAGAGTATGCATGGCCTGGTTGTTTGGGTAGAAAGGTTGATTAGATCCAAAGGATGGTTGGAAGTTCATCATTGGCCCGCCATTGTTGGACATAGCTTGACCCGTCAGCATTTTCAAGTGCTGAATCTCTTCTTTCAGTGCATCATTCAAAGCTGCATGACAAAGTGAGAAAAAAAGAGATCAATAGAAGTGCCTTGGCGCAGGCCACAGTCTAAAAATGTTTAGGATTGTACAAGAGAATTTATTATTTCTATGGGTACGAGTGTACGACATAACGGAACGAGGAAAACAAGAACAAGACTACCCCAGTGCCTCAAGCCCACAAGGGCTTCCAAGTCCCAAATAAGATGGGCTGAAGAGAGTGGATGTACCCCAGCCTTACTCTTGTTCTGAAAACACACAGGAGGCTGCTATTGGTGACCCCTGATGATAACTGTGTCCAAAATTGCCCTGTCCGGCTGACTACAGGTACGTGGTGTAAGAAGTGTAGTCATTTTAATGATAACTGAACTTCCATCAACAACATTACCCTTATTTTGAAAACAAAAAGAGGTTGTCAATGGATGAAACATGATAAGAATTGTAAATGCTTCACTCTACTACTACTACTACTACTACTACTACTACTACTACTACTACTATTATTAGTTCAAGGTTTCAGATACGTTTTCTACAAGAGCATGATCAGAATTAGGGACTCAGAATCAGGGTTACCAGATTCATATACATGATACAGATACATGATTAGCTCTTATTAGGGTATCTGATACATCGGAACAATTTGGGAGTATCACAATAAACATAATTCTCAGATTTCTAATGTTAATACGCTTGAATTTTTAAAGATTAAAAGCATAAAATAGTATATTTGAAAATATAATTTTAATCATAGAAGTTATATCTATATTTTATTGTAAGAAAAGGGCTATACAAAAGGACACCACTACTTAACTTTTAGTTTAGAAAAAAAGAAGACAGGTAGAACATCGGGCTTGCTTGGGATGGCGGTAACTATTGCCGGAGTATTAAGCTCAAAAATCAAAAGAAGGGGAAGTGGAGGAGATTAACGGTAGAGTATGGCGGAAATCGGAGGTGGCTGCGGAACTATTACTTCCATATGAGGGGGGGTGTAACGCATAACTCAAGGCCATTAAAAACTCTTGCCTCATGACCAAAACTGTACGGAAAAGCTGTCCTGTGATAAGTCACTTCTTCAATGACTAGGCAGACTACATGTCAGAACCTAAAGTTTATTAAAAGTAAGCGAAAATTCAACTTTAACCTGCTATTGCAAGAAAGTAGAAACCACTGATGATCAAAAAGCCATTAGAACTAAGGGGAAAAAAAAGTTTCTATCACCAAAAATTCACACTCGAGAAAACAATGGCTTCAGCGTCATATTGGCACTCTTCTCTCCACTTTTTTGGGTTTTCCCATACTTAAATCACGAACCCAGTACTAATACAATAAAATCATCACCCTTATATGTACCTATACTGTCAAGTGTCAAGTGCCTACGAGAACGGCAAGCAATGAGTGCGTGATGAGGGCAGTTGGATCCACATATGCCCCACCTATACCACAAGGCCTCGCCATCATCTTTTTTTTTTTTCAAAAAGATCAACAAATTTAGCGTCAAGACACGAACAAAGTTTAACATAAATTTAACCTTCTCTTGGGCATGAAAATCACGATAAGAGCACCCCCACCCTGACCCCCCCACCCACAAAACTCAAACTTAAAACGAGTTACACGGGGAGCAAAAAAATAATTGGATAATATCATTCACTACACAACCCACAGAAAGAGAGCAACAAGCATTTAGAAAACGAGGAGTCATTGAAGAGAAAGTAAAAGGAAAGCTTCATATACCAGATGCAAGACTAACAGTACATTTACCAACATGAGAGAATCAACGAGAAAGTGAAAAGGGAAGGTCTTACCATCCTGTAAGTGAACTTGCTGCTCCATTGTTTGCAGACGGATCTTCAACTCGCTATTTTCAGCAGTAAGACCATTTGTATCTCTCTGCTCACAAGTAATTAAGAAATTAGTATTGATAACACAGGAGGGCTGACTATTTATCAAGACAAAAACAAGTGAATGCAGATTGAAAGAAAGCAAAAAACAATATAATAAGAAAATCAGTTAAAAAACATATAAAAAGTAGCTGATACACCAACCTTATGCCTGCTAAACAAAAACATATATAGAAACTACTACCTGCAGCAGGGTCAGCTGAGCAGACAAAGAGGTTGCTTCAGTTTGTAAAGTCTGAACTTTGCGCTCTAGCTCTGCTATATATCGCATCTTCCTTTCCTTGGATCTTGCAGCGGACTGTCGGTTTGCCCATATTCTATTCCAAAGAACAAAGAAAGATAGATCTTAGTGTGTCAGCTGGTTAGTTCTTGTAAAGTGGCAAGAGTGCAAGTTTCAAGTAGCCTAGTAATATGTATAATCCAGGATGCTATAACCTAAATGCATCGCATCATGAGAGCAGAAACGGAATATTCAAACCTACATTCCCGACAACTATAATATGAGATTACAAGTTGGTGATGCACCAAGAAACACATGAATCACAAAAAGGACTCAACGAACAAGAAGTTATGAAAGATTGCAGCTAGGCCAATTTTATGATGAGATAATTATGTATAAATAATTACATAAGCCAAAGCGGAAAAGCAGTCCTCAGAACATCCTCAAAAAAACCCCACTTCCTTTTAAGTTTGAAATAAGGAGAGGATTAATGACATACTTGTACCGAAAAAATCTATCCCTATTATTATAAATAAGTTCCTTTTGTCTGGTACTCAATACAAAGGAGACTTTGATAAAACCAATAAGATAGATATGGGAATCAATTAATGAGACAACTAAAAATGGATAGAATCAACTAAATAGTTATATTAAAAGTTGGAATATTGAAATTTTGGTGAGAAGTTATGGTAATGTGTATAAAATTTCATTTTTATAAATAAAAATAATAATTGAAATGCATATTTATTTAAGATGGACATACGTAGGGTGATAAATGGGTGATATTTTATTATCCATATCTCACAATATATTCATCCATATCCATATCCTACCGTAGATTCACGTGAAAACCATCTATATCTCACTCATTCAATTTAGAGTGGATGGATATCAACAGGGTGAGGGTGAGGGTGAGGGTGAGGGAGAGATTATCATCCCTACTTGTGCCCTTTATAACACTAACACATCACATCACCGGCGCCGTGTCGCGTGTCAACATGACACATGTTAGCCGTGACTCTGACACATACCCTAAACGTACAAAACAGAGATCTACAAAGAAAGGCGTGAGATGGAGGCATACATATGAGAAGTCGGAGGCAGATATGAAAGTGGTACCATTAAATATTTAAAGAAGAGGAGCATTGGAGATCCAAGACGAGAGAGAAAGAAGGAAAGCAGCCTTGGAAGTGGAAAGAAAATAAAAGATTTCAACTGGGAGGGCTCAACAAGTTAAAGGAGATGTCTTCCTACAAAGCATTGATGGGTTCTTTTTTATTATTAACAGTGGTATTCAGCTTGTTGTCTGAATTTCAAACGTGATGCCTAAATTTCAAAATCGCGCGTCGAAGTAAGATAACTTGTGCCAGAAAAATGTATGCATATCAACACAAATGCATGAACCTAGATTCATGCTTTTACTGGCTACTACATATTTGAAATCATCATATGAGATTCATATTCTCTCTGTTTATCTTAACAGATAGTTTACTATCATTCAATAAATTCAATGGGTTATGTAGATCGATCAAACCTATCTACTTTCGCTAATAACATTTCCCTTCACTGTAATCCAACAGTTGTTTGATAAGGAGAACATCCTAACAAATCAGCAGCAATAACACACTCATCAGTGAAAAAGAAGCCACATCACAAAAGGCAATATCAGCATCATCAATAAAACTTCAGTAGAGCTCATTGCCAATTTTCACTTGAAAATTAACAGCTTCAGTTTGCAAACTAAGATATTATAACAAATGGAGTGAATTATGTATACAACTCACTTCTCAGAGCTCAAAATCAAAACATTTTGAGCAGGCAAACAACCTCAACCCTCATGTGCATCGTAAACCAAGAAAAAATAACATAGACTACAACTTAAAGATCAAACTTAACAACTCTTTGGTCAGGAGTCAGGACAAATAAAAATGTAAGAAAAGCAGCAAAATCTGGAAATAAGTTACTTCTCAGTGTGTAAACTAACAATGTTAGCTGGTAAGAAAAAGGAAGGAAAGCAAAAAAAAAACTCATCAAGCCTCTCAACATTCAGGCAAACAGCAACCCATAGCAAGGTGTCTATCCAAATTTAGCACAGTGTATAACCTTCAAACAAAAATTAGCTCCCCACACCCAAAACTGGAATCATGTTTGTATGGTTCACTAAGTGAAGACAAATTTCCCGTGAACTTTTAATTCATGTGAGTTGAGCAAGTGGTTGAGACAACGGAATTACAAGTTAAATGAGGATTAAGGTAACTAGGCAAGCGACTTCCTACATTTTGAAGAGACTAAAAATACCACAAGCCAAGTTTCGACAACCTAATGAGAATCTATTAGCATAATTCCTAGGATTTCTAATTTCAAATGAATCAGGTAGACAACCAAACAATCACCTAAATCATTTAACAATCAAACAATACACAAATCTCAAGTCACACAAAATACTAAAATAATAATTTAACAATCAAAGTACAAACAAATTGAAAAGCACAAAACTAAAATGCACTAACTCTTTATCCCTCTTAGAAACGTGAAGAGCTACCTCGACAAGCATAGCCTGTGACATCCTACATTTGGTGGAAACTAGAACTACTATACGATATGTATCAAGAAACTCCTAGGATTTCCAAACTCAAATGAATCAGATAGGCAACTAAACAAACAATCACCATACGACAATATTTCGAGAACCAAACAATTATCAACGTCATTAAACTATCACTAAAATAATTTAACAATCAAACTACAAAAAAAAAAATTGAAATCCACAGCACTAACACTTGGCTCTCTTGGAATCAATAAGAGCTAACTCAGCAAGCTTAGCAAGTGAAAATGTGAAATCCTACATTTTGTAGAAACTAGAACTACCATAACACATGTTTCGACTTTCGACAACCAACCAAGAAACTTATTCGCGTAATTCCTAGGGTTTCCAAATTCACATGAATCAAAAACACAGCCAAACAAACAATCACTAAGCACGTATTTCGATTTTCGACAACCAAACAATCACCTACATCATTCAACTAACAAACTATACACAATTGCAATACAAATACAAAATTGAATAGCAGAAGTTGAAAATGCACTACCTCTTAGCCCTCTTAGGATCAATAAGAGCCAACTCAGCTAGCTTAGCAGCAGACATAGCCTTCTTCGCCTCAGCCGGCGAAACCTCATCACCGCCGCCACCACTACCACTACCACCACTCATAAACATCTCCGTCTTAATCGAAACCGAACCGTCCATAGACTGACTATGCTGATGCCGTGGTCCTCGCACCGGCGCATTTCCCGACGACGACTCACCAAGCCGAAACTCCGAAGACGTAGCCGAATTCACCTTATCCATATCAATGTACATCGAAATTAAATCTTCCTCGGTATCATCCGACAACGCGCCGCCATCAAAACCTCCACCGCCGTAAACTCCGCCGTCTCCGACACCTCCGACAACACCGAGGTCGCTGTCGAAGCTGATATCATCCGGAAGAGTGAGGATTTCTGAGTGCGCTCTACGGTGTCCCTTGTTCTTTGGTGGAGTATCCGGCATTCGGCTTAGGTCGTGGCTGAACGACGTCGTTTGCGGCGGCGGTGGTGGTGGTGTTCTTCCTGTTGGAGGTAATCCGGTAGGTTTTTCCTTCTCCATTGATGAAATTTTCTCCGGAAATTGATTGAATTGATTGAATTAGGTTATTGAATGAGGTGAGATCTGGAAAATGTTAGGGATTTGAAGAAATTTGGGGGAAATTTTGAGGGAAAATTGGAGAAAGTGGTGAGAAGGTAATGAGGAGAGAGAACGTAGGGTGGAGTGCCGGCGAAGGAGAAAATGAATTGAAAAAATATAGAGAGAAAGAGAAGTAAGGTTGCTGGCCGTCACGTGGAGGAGAGTGGATTATATATTCTATCGGTCCGTATCGGTTACTCTCTTTTCTCCATTACATTACATTTTATCACCTATCAACACGGTCCGAATTTTGTTCCGAAACGATCCACTGGTCAAGCGTTCAAGTGAGGTGTAGAAAGTATAATAATTTTATAATGGTTATTAGGAGTAATGCATCATTCGTTACTTTTGAGGTAATTGAGAGGCTCATCACTCGTATTCTATGGACTACCAAGTTTGAAATGAGAATGAAAATATAGGCACAATGGTGACCACCTTTTGGCCATGAAATCAAAGGTCGATTTTTATTGAGTAGCCTTGTGATATGCAATTGTAAACATCACAGTAAGTCCTCAATGAAACCGATGTTCTGCCCTATTTTTGGCCTGGAAAAAAAGAGAATGGAAATAAAAACCGTCTTTATAGTTACATCCGTTTTAAGTATAAAATATAACCAATATTACGATATTTAATTGTATTGATTGGGCAAAAGTTGGTTATTCTCTATGCATTTGAGGGGTCATCGGGTTTAAGGTATTGGAGTGAACTGCTATACTGCAGCGATATGGAGCTAAACCTTATCACGCCAAATTTTGAGGTAATTTCAAGGTTTAACTAGTACTCCCTCCATACCAATCCAAAGGTAACATTGACTTTTTCACACTTGTCGAGGCACGTTTTGCAACGTGAATATCTTTAGTTATACATTATTAAAAATTATAAAAATTTGATATTCTTATAGCATTCATGACGATAAATCAAACAAGATCTCACATGACTATATTTCGTCTTATAGATTAGGAATAATATCGAAGATTCTCTCCGACTATGAATAGTGTCAAAATGCCCTATGTTACCT
>JAGPOY010000235.1:0-27322 GCA_018983105.1 Silene uniflora | reverse complement strand
GGGAGTAGGTTTTAGCTCAATCCTGGGAGTGGTTCTAAAAGATGTACGGAGTATTAGTTGAAAGTTTTCCTCTTATGTATTACATTGTTATATTGTTATATTACGTTGTGCTTTTCTTGTTTGACTTTTTTTAGGTTACATTTTGGAGTTTGTATAATCGCTAAAAAATTATTATGTCCAAAAATATGAAACATTTTACCTTTATTTAGCGTAAAATTGTTTTGTGTAAAATAGATTAATTAAGTTGGCAAGAGATAGATCATTGATTCAATGCAAGGAGAATTATTTTGTCTTGAAGAAAAAAAAAGGGGATTTTACAAAGCTAAATCGATAAACTATAAAGAAAGATACAAATGACAAAATAAATAAACCCAAAATTAAAACAAACAACTATCCCTATAGTTCCATAACTTCCATTAACGCCGGAACTAAACCAGTAACATCAAAACTAGATCTTCATACTTTCCGGTTCTTCATCATCAACGGTCGCAACAAAGGGAATTCCTCTTTCTACCATTCGCCTGTAAAATTGTGGAAAAAAGAGCGAAAAGAATGAGTCTTCCAAAGCTTTTGAAACGTTTAAATCAAAATTTAATAATATGCCTATCTGTATATGAAATCCATAATCCTGTACATTTTTTTAGAATTCGAGGATTATAGGACCTATTGTATACTATCCGTATTTGTTAATAATTTTTTAAATATTCAATTTTTATGTTTAATTATCGAGCTTATATAAACAACTTTACATACTTATTGTTTAGTATTTTGATGATATGTTTGATCGATTTTACATAGCAATTATACACTGTAAAAATGTCTTACAAAATGAGATCGTATGTTTAATTATATTAACACTAAGCATTTTTTTTCACTCGGTAGGATGGTCTTTATCTTTAACTAATTTGAATAATTTCGTTAAAACTGCTCAATCCCAACAGAGAAGGGTGATGAAACTTGTTTTATCGACATAAATACTATTGACACTCGCCCTATTATAATTGAATTCGTGATTCAACTTCTTTTTCACTGCCCATATCTCGATTATCACGATTACTGTTTCACCCCTCTAACCGAAATTTCTTACCCTATCACCCCCTTTCTTTTCGCCCATCTAGCACTAATACTCTCCATCGCTTGTACTCAGACTCTAAATGTTGAAAATTTATTGCCGCAAATATGAAATTGCCAGTGAACGTCGAGCAATGCACAAAGTGGATAAATCTATCAAGACCGCGAAAAGATTTATGCAAAATGCAAAGGTTAGATCGTATGCTTTAGCATTTCATCCCTAGGTTGTCGATGTCTTCTACTCCCAAAGCTAGCGCAAGCAAGGTAACCGGTTCGAGTTGCAAACCCTAAATATTGTTGAGCGCCAATTCGATTTTTTGAGCCAAATCGAAGCATCCAGGTAACTAGGTAAGCATAAAAAATGAAAATAAAAAAGGGAAAATATTTAAGTAACTAATCTGCTGGTAATTGCATTTTGCAACAGCATGGGTATTTGGTAGGCTAGTAAAGTTAAAGGAGTACGTGAAGAGTACTTTTCACGTGGAATTTTGAGTTCAGAATTGAGTTTCCTTACTAAACGGCTAAACAAAGAGTCCGAGGCCAATTTATCCGACATTTTTCGAAAAACATTCAGGAGTGCGAGTGTAGAAAACACATAGGAACGACAACCATGAATGATAAATCATGTAAAACACGAAGATTGGAAAACCGACACAAATGCCACGCTGTGAATTGTGAAGAATCGAGTAGTCCGACAGTGATGTATGTAGCAGCAGCACGTTCTACACGCGAGACACGACTCCTAAAACAGGTAAAGATCATAATTTGGAGGGATCATAAAAATTTAAGCGGGATAGGAT
Source organism: Silene uniflora (assembly GCA_018983105.1). NCBI lineage: Eukaryota > Viridiplantae > Streptophyta > Magnoliopsida > Caryophyllales > Caryophyllaceae > Silene > Silene uniflora. The sequence goes on along the minus strand of JAGPOY010000235.1, from coordinate 25,451 downwards.
TCAAATTTTCAATCTGCCACTCGTCTAATTACTGATGGAGAACTTGCAAGGCTTGTGTACAGGATCTAATTATATGTATACCAAAAAGGTCCTAGGCTAGCCTTGTGTTTTGTCTTAAAAGGAGCAATGGAGCGTAACCATACTATGGGGCGTACCAGCAACATCGTATTCACTGACTAATGAATCGCAACTAGGAAGATTACAGAAGCAAACAAGGCAACTTCAAGTGGAAGATCCTAACACAAACCAAAACGAATTTGCTGGCAGTTTGCTTTCAGTATAGATTTCAATTTTCGTTGTTTTCTCGCAGCTGTAAATGATTTGAGAAGGATTGTCGTTAATTTTGCCATTTGGTCACATGTCAGACTCGCTTTTTGTACGGTTTACCCAAATTTTCATGCTTAACTCGTTTAATGATGATGTAGCAAACTGAATTTGGCTTTGAATTCATTGAACATAGCTGAAAACATTCATGTTTTGTTTCCACGATATGATTATACTTGCATTGTTCGAGCAATAACCGCTTAACAGCCCCTTTTCCATTCTCCCCAATCTAAGCCTGACCTATAACACCAAGAACTAAATGCATGTTCAAGTATTACCAGTTTGCTTCGTAGGGTTTTCATTTTCACATTTAAATTAGTTCTGCTTCTTACTTTTGTTTATTCTTCCTAAATGCGACTGTTCTCGCCTAGACAAAGGTTGGATCAAGTATGTCCAAATGGAGAAAAAACTCACAAACATTACTCAAAACTTGCAATATAAGCAATTTATAAGTCAACATTACAAACTGACTAGATTTTAAAAAGGTAGAGGAAATAAATAGAAAGACTGGTTGAAGAACATCTACATCACAAATATAAACTGAAGAAGTCATAGCCTACCGGTTAAGGGGTAAAGTGGAGAATATGTCCCAAAAGTTCGGAAACTACCCCTGATATTGCACTGCCTTTTTAACTCATTTGACACGCACAAAAAAAAACATCACAACTATAAAGCCATGCATCTGGTTGCTACATATGACATGCACCACCTAACCACGTACAACTCAGCAGGGAAAACAAACATTACAGCACAACCAGGGGAAAAAGAAGTAAAACCACAGCAGGAAGCCACAAACCAAAATTTAGACTATCATTTTGCTTTTGTAACTCAGACTCGGTGCACATAGCAGAAGTAGGTGTGTCAGAGTGTCGGCCACGGCTAATTTGTTAATGTGTCAAAGATCATGTTCTAGACCTGAGCTCAAGTGTCTACATACTGTCAAAAAGAGGGTCATGTCGAAACTCAGTATTAACCACTCGAGGAGTTTTTAGACTGAAACATGTGAATTTCAAAGATCATTAATTGGGAAATGGAAAATATTGCTACTGTTGGTGTTAAACACAAGAAGAATTTGTCGATTTAGGGATGAAATTGTAAAACATTATTTAAAAAAATTAATATCAATTTAAAATAAAATGTAACAAGTCAAATAAAGATAAAAAAAACATGAAAAATGTAAAACAATTATGTTTGAAAAATTAATACTCTATCTATTTGAAATACAACTTAAAAAGACAAGTAAAATGGATGCAAGTGATATTAGTATGAATTCAAAAAAAATTCTGCAGAAACAGATCTATCCCAGAGGCCCCAGAACTGTGAAGTTCTTTTATAAGTCACTCTAGCCGAACAAATTTCTTAAATATAGCATATCTCAAAAACAGAGACAGCAAGACAGAAGGAAACTAGCAAGAACATAATCCGTACTCCTAAAATAAAGAATATATACACTGCATCGCCCATCACTAAATAAAATAACAGGGGAACTTAGAAACCGTGAAAAACTAGATCAGGGGGTGAGCTCTATGTTACTCTGGTCTTTCATATTAACTTGTGTATCGTGTCTAACAGTCAATACTCGGCCACGGGTATGACATTTTGACAAAACTTTATTAAGCCATGAGCAGTAGCCGAGTCCAACACTTTGACAAACACGTGCATCAAATACTGTGAATCGAGTCTAGTGCCATGGGGATGACTTGACAGGTGATGGCATGTGCGGGGCAATTCAGGCCTCCAGAGTAAATATTACACATACCCCTAACAAAAAGAGCAAATGGCAAGGCAGAAAAGAACAAAAACCAGACTCAGCTCTTGACAGAGCACATAGAATAGAAAACAATACACTCATTCAATAAGCACGTCAAAATTCCAAACATAAACACAAAGAATAGCAAGAACTGGGTTGCAAGAAATTACCTAGCAAAAGGGTGGACCTCACTGTTGATTTCCCATATTAGAACCACCCTGCTGCTGTTGCTGTTGCTGCTGCTGCTGCTGCTGCTTCTGCTGTATTTGTTGGAGAAGACTAGCAGCAAATTGCAGCGTGGATTGATACCGTTGATTCTTGTCAACCTCAACCTCTGTTGTTCCTTGACTAACTCCTGCTGGCACTGTTTGAAATCTTTCAACTGAACTTGGTACCTCCAGCTTTGAATTCCCAATTGAACCTGGCAAGTTAATTTCTGGACGAGAGGAGTTATTACCTTCATGGAATTGATTGGCATAGGAACCGGGATTATTGTGCTGCTGACTATCAGCTACACTATAAGCGTAACCCTGCTGAGCACTATGAGGAACCTCTACAGAATAACGTTGGGTAGCCTGACTTAGCGGAACAAATTGTTGGCCCTGCGCGCTCATTGGGTGCATATGAGAGGGCCTGGAAGCAATCGAACCCTGCTCCTGTCGGCTATAAGCATGATTTTGCATAGCCGTATTTTCGGGAACAGTTGAAACCGTGTGGCTGCTAAAATTTTGGTTCGTTGAGAATGACGGGAAGTTATTTATCAATGGTGGTGCATTAGGATATTGTTGAATCCCAAACTGCTGAGATGATTGCCCTGTTTGCTCTTGCACCTGAGGCTGTTGATTCCATGAGTGTGAGGATGTTGAAGATTGAGCCGCTGACTGGATGGACTGAAGTGAAGCAATCAGCTCGGCTGTTAATGAGAGAGCGGGTACTGATGCTGAAGGAAAGTTCTCACTAGATTGAGGAGGTACAGACGAAGTTGGATATGCTGCTTTCGGAGGTATCACTGCTTGAGGTGCGGAGGTACTGTAATCTTTTTGAATGGGAAATTCCGGTTTCTGCACTGCATATTCATGTGTTTGAGGAACACTCGGCCTGTCTATTTGTTGCATAGAAGGAAGAGGCTGATGGAACTGTTGTAATGACGGAGTAACAGCAGGTTGTGTCACTTGCAACTTAAGGACAACTCCGTACAAGCGTTCCGGGCCGTCTACTTTCAAAACATCGGTCAGGAAATCAGATGGTGGGACCAAAAACAATGTTGTCCCATCATCCAACTTGGCAACACCAGCACGGTTTTTTGAACCAAGGTACCGTAAGAATTCAGTATAATTAGCAAAATCTTCAAAACTATCAGGCAAAAAGAATACAATTTCAAACCCCAGAGCCCCAGCATAGTGCTTTGCTAGCATATCCAATCCTGTTCTTGCAGAGCAATTCACAACCACGGGCCTACAAAGAAAGATGTTCAACATTAGGACAGGTAACAACAGACAGGTTAATCTAGAGATGATGTAACAGCACACAGCACAAGTAGGATGTTTTCTATGAAAGAAAAAAGATCTCTAAAAATAACTGCATCTTTTTTTGAAAAAAATCTCACCACCATCACCGTGCACATTATCCAGAAAGACAAGTGGGGTGGCACTTAGTGTCTGAGAACTTCCCTTCTTTCAGATAGTCCCATCAGGACTAAATTATGATAATGTTAACTGTAGAATATTGTGCTAACATTTTTTTGTTATCCATCAAAGAATATCTGCATTGGTAATAGAAAACTAATAACTCCACCTCCTGGCACTCAAATTTGTTCAGCAGAAACTAGCTGAGTGACTGACCTTGTTGTACAAAACTCTCTAGATTCTTTTTTTTTTTTTTTGGCAATAGCAAGCCCAAAGATATATAAATAAATATATAATAAACCAATAAGAAATGAAAATGTCACACATAACATTTGCTAATGAAGTTCTATATCAAAATAAATAAACAAAGAGTTAAGAGTTTCATATAATTGAAGGAATGCTTACAGCTCAAACTCTATATCTTTTCCCAAAGGAATGCAACGAGCATGACAAACAGGAGTTCCACCCTTCGCAATGACACCCCGCCAGATATGATCATCAGTGCCACGTCCATGACCAGGTCCTTTTGCAGCTCCAGTATCTCTAATACCCAATCCACTTTCAGGATGACCTCTAGCTAAGGCTCCGCCTCCAAAGGGAGGACCAGAACCATAAGGCTGGTCAACATATTCATCCAAATGCTCAGAGTCATGAAACGAAGAACCATCAGTTCTTGGCCTCTTTAGTTCTCTAGCCGGAACATGAGGCTCAACGACATCCCATCCAGTTGTTCTCTGACCAGACCTACCAGGAAGAGCAGGGGAGGGGAGCAAATTGGCCGCAGAAGGAGACAATTTTCTCTGACTCATGCCACCTGGAGAATGCATACTAGGATCATGAAAATCTGGGGTTGGCAGCAAAGGATCTAAGTTTCCTCTAGGTCCAAATGGCCTTATCATACCCCGTCCAAGCCTCCCATTAGGTCCAGAGAAGCTATTTGGTGCCACAGGAGGAAATATATCCATTAGAGGTGGTCGAAAAGGAGCTTTGTTTCCAAAAACCTCAGGCCTCTGTCCTCTTAATCCGGAAAAGTTAGGGTCAATATCTTTCCCAGGAGCCCCTAGACTGCTGTTTGAAAACATTATTGCGATTCGAGGATCATTAAATAGTCTTCCTTGCAAAGCCTCCTTTGCTCGCCTTGCTTCTTCAATGCTTCTGAACTCAACAAATGCATAATTTCTTCCATAGTAACATTTTACTTTTTCAATCTCTCCATACAAGATCATGGCGTTATGAAGCATTTCCTCATCAACATGAACTGAAGGAGGGTATCCAACCCACAAGACCTTACTGGGATTATCCCCTTTACGTCCTCCAGCAGATTGAAGTGGCTGAGAAAGGAAAAAGAACAATTATAATCTGTGCTGAGAAAGAAAACAAATATTTGCTTGCAATCCCAGCTCGCGGCACAAAACAGTATAATCTAGCTACGAGGTCATGAGAATCAAATACCAATAGTGTAATATACCTGTGGTCTCTTATGCCTTGACTCTGGGTAATTCCTTGCCATGTCAGGGTTAATCCATGATGAATCAAAACCACCAACACCTCTATATTGTGCACTCCCCATCTCAATAAAATCAGTTTGTTCCTGTAGCCAATACACCAAAATCCCACACAAAGTGTCAGTGCATCAAAACAGATCCCGCGTCATTGGTAACAATTCCTAACAAACATTTAAAAAGGCTCACATAAAATAATTAGTGTGCCAGGGAACTGGTGCTAAATTATCACTCGGATATTCTCTAGTATAAATTCACTAGATACAATCCAAAAGCAATCATTAAACATTCAAATCGAATACTTACCCTTCTTGCAGGATGTGACCTAAGAAAATCAACACGTATATGATCACCCTCGATTTGCAGCCCATTCAAGTTCTTCACAGCTGCAGAAGCATCTTCTACCCTAACAAAATCAACAAGTGCACTATTCCTATCTCTTATGAACTTTAAGTCCTCAATGTCACCAAATTTACTTAGTTCTTCTTCCAGCTTCTCCTTGGTTATTGCTGAGCTGAATCCACCAACCCATACATGCTTTGAGGGTTTAGCCTGTAAGTCAAAAGTCTAGAATGTTACTTCACTGACATGAATGTAATCTAACATGTGCTGTGAAAAAAATCTTGAACACATAAGCAACCAAAACTATGAACATAATATACTTTAAAAACTGCAAGTACTTTTGCAGATACATCTATTTCTGAAGAGAGATGAGATTTTAATTCACACAAACAGGAGTTTCTATTCTCCTATCACAAGACAGATTTCCATTACCAATCCCACTATCCACATGGCAACCAATCTATCTCTTGATTAGAATCTAAAAGTCTTGACTTTATAGATGCAAACCATGCCAAGGAAAATCAGTGCATCACTCAACTCCACAAACTAACTAGACATGAAATGAAGGCTAACGGAATAAATGATAGATGGGAAGCAATGTAGCCATAAAAAAAAAAATAACAATACTCAATTTAATGAAACAAGGGGGTTATGGAAAAGCAAAAAAGTTACAAAAAAACATAGGATGAAGAAGAACCCTTGGCGATGGTTTTGTCAAGCGACAATTGAAACAAAGTGAGGCACAAGTTAGCAACACGAAATTTGGACATGCTCAAGCTTCTAAAGGGTACAGGAACATCCTAGAAAATGTGGATAATCATCTAGAACCGACTGAATGTGGATATAAATTTACAATAGTAGGAGATTCACGGAAGGGAAAGGAGGAAAGAAGTAAAATATTGCATTTGAATGAGAGAATTTGACTGCAAACTTGTTTTCTTTCCAACTTGAATATCTTTTTTTTTTATCTCTGCAAATGTTTTTACTTCTTCCTAGTTTCATAGCGACCATAATACATTATATTTACCCTGAACAGTATGGGAATCGACAGTGTCAAGTGTTCAATACACTGTTGTAAAAATTAAGCATCACGCAGATACACGCAAGCGTCTTGACCAATTATGAGATACAGACACAACTCTTTGCTTTTAACCAGCAACATGCCATCACTGTCTCATTCCTCTTTGCTATTCTTAAAAGTGTTTTTTTGTTACATCTTGATGTCATTTTCGTTTCTCTTCTTGCTCTTTTTTTCAAGCCATTAAAAGTCAGTTAAAGAATCAGTCAAGGGTCGTGTTTGAATTGGGCGTGTCAGACAAGTGACCTATGTTGTATCGTCTGCGAGTCATAACGACAGATACACGACACTGACCTGTGTCATATCGATTGTGTGTCGTGTCGGAAACGTGATACAGTGCCTAAGTGAAGCGTGGAAGTAAAGTTGCTCTCATTTACACATTTTCTTATTTGATTTTTTTATCTACTAACACTTGGTTTATTGTTTTTGAATCTCTTAATTTGTCTATCATGTTTTTCTTTTTCTCGACCATCGAAAGTATCTTGCATTCTGAAATTATCTGCTTCAAATATTGATTTATTTATGCTATATTGCTGTCATTGTATGATAATAATTCTACGACTGAAAAGAAGTGCAATTATTGAGTCGCTCACACCCTTCGACACGAAAGCCATCTTAAGGAAAAAATGGTTGCCTGAATATACTGATAAAGAGACTATATTTGCCCATTGAAGATTGACTTACTCATCATATCACATAATTCTACGATTAGTCGTTAACGTTATTATCGTCATTGAAGCTGACACGCCACACATTCTGAATATGTGATTATCAGCATCAATGAAGTTTCTGTTTCATTGGTTCATATAACAACGAGATTTAATCGAATTCTAGAGTTCCCCCTGTACGACTGATACTAACAAAGTTAATGGTGGTGAATTTCATCATAGAAAGATGATGTGTTTGCCGATGAAACTGATAAGCTGCGGGAGAGAAACACACATTGGCTGACGCTATTCGTCAAGGTTGTCGCCCGTACGAGGAGATTACGTGCTCATACGTTTTTCCGATATACGAGATGAACTTTGAACAATCGTATATGTGAAAATAGAATAAATTGACTATTGAGGGAATGGGGGATAGCGGGGGTAATAGGGGATCGAATGTATGCAGTCTTACCCTCGTGTTATCGCAAACAATAACGCAATCAAATCGAATCAAAACCAGTAAACATTCACGAAATCCGAAATTCAACCGAGTACAATCAAAACAAATAAAGTAATTACAAACGCAAAATACAACGATCCGAGAAAAAATAATCGACAAAAGATGAGAACAAACCGGCTTAGCAAACTCAATTTTGACGGGATTTCCATTAAGAACAAAACCTTGAAGAGCTTCTTTAGCAGCAACAGCATCTTCAACAAGTTTATAGTAAATAAAAGCGTAACTTCGAGAAGCGTAACAAGTAATTCCGTCGATAATACCGTATTTCTCGAACAACGCCATTAATTCCGATTCAGAGATATCGAAAGGTAGGTTTCCGACCCATAGATGGCTCGATGCGGTATCGGATCCGTAACCTTGCTTTCTGGAGTTCATCGACATGATTTCTGGGGAAAAAAGAGAGAGAAATTGGGGATTAGGGTTAGGGTTTTGAATTGGGGATTTTTGATTTGGGGATGAATAGGATAGAGAGAGAAAGGAAGGAAAAGGATGAGGGGATGAGTTATATGGCGTGGTTTGTATGATGTTATATAATCGTCGACGGGGTATTGGTGGGCGCTTATCTTTGGCTTTTCCAAAAAAAATTAATGGGATACTCCCTCCATTCATATCCACAAGGCCACTTTCTTTTTTCACGTTTGCCAACGCATGTTTTACGCGGTAAATATCGTTAGCTACGTATTTGTAAAAATTATAAAAGTTAGATATTCTTAAAGTACTCGTAAAGACGAATCAAACAAGATCCCACATGAATATATTTTCACTTACGTATTGAGAGAAAATTGACGACGAAGGCTCACTGGTGAATAGTGTGCAAAAGAGAAACTAGCCATGTGGATATGAATGGAGGGAGTATTCTATAAATTATTCCTATTCCCTCTCATTCACTATAATGTTCCCTCTTTCCCAAAACGGATTATTCAAGTAATGTTCCCCTTTCCCTTTTTGGTAACTTTTACTCTTATTTTATTCATTTCTCTCTCCTATAACCAAACCTCACACAACTCTTTTACTTCTATTTTATTATTTTCCATAATGTTTTGACCCTACAATTTCTTATTTAATTCCTAATAATTCATCCTTCTCTCCTATCACCAACCCCACACAACTCTTTTACTCATAATTTAATATTATATAATTCATGGTCACTGGAGAATGCGCCCGCCTCGACGGTCTCAGTGTGGTTAACTTGGGCCTTGCAGCACCTAAATAGTGAGGAGAAAGGGAGGTTCTTGGCACTAGTGTGGGTTATGTGGACAGTTAGAAACTCACGCATCTTCGAGGAGGAACCGGGCAATCCGAATGTTGTGGTTATGGGGTTCGTGAGCATGGTGGTAGAATATCAGGGATATGCAAAAATGGTTGGAGAACGTGCTGGAATGGAGGAACGTGCAGGGGAGAGTGGATGGAGGCCACCTGCCCCAGATACTATAAAAATTAACTCAGACGCTGCGATTATCAAAGATACGGAGGTGGGCCTGGGAGTGGTTGGCAGAAACTCGGATGGTGAGGTGGTTATGGTTGCAAGCCGGAGAATCCAAGCTGGATGGTGACCAGAAATGGCTGAAGCTGAAGCCATGTTGTTCGGACTGGATGTTGCAAGACGCTTGGGAAAGACGAGCATCTGTATGGAGTCTGATGTAGTTAATGTAGTTCGGGTTGTTCAGAAAAATATCGAATTACGCAGCCCGTTAGGACTTTGCATTAGCGATGTATGTTCGATGGCTAAAGCCCCGAATTGCAAGGGAGTTTACCATGTTAAGCGCGTGGGGGGAATACGGTAGCACATTTAGTTGCTAGACTTTGCTCGGTTGCTGACATGGAACTGATTTATGTAAATGACTTTCCACCATCCGTCCTTAGGTTGGCGGAGCTAGATCTATTATAATATTAAGTCCAACGTTTTATTTCAAAAAAAAAAAATCACGGTCACGAGTTTTTAATATGATGTTTTTTTTTCCCAAATTACAGTAGTTATTTTTGCGAGATTTTCGACTTGACTATTGTCATTTTCTGAACTCGTGGGGTGGAGGAAATAAGATCCTACAACCAGTTGTATATTAGCATTATACAACTGGCCCATTTATAGTATAATTAATTGAAGCCCAATCTAATGTTTATTAAACAAAACACTCTCCCTCTCCAAATCTCAGTGTAATCAAAATATTATTTCAAAACCCCCTCTAAACCTCTCTTAAACGACAAAACTCCATTGTTCTCTAATGTGGAAGCCTTTCATACTCGTTTAAGTCCAACCAATTCCAATTTTTCAACTTCAATGTCAATAAACTCGTAACTTAAATTCACATAAAGAATACGAGCTATTATGAAAAGAATACGAGCTATTATAAAAAGAATACGAGCTATTATAAAAAGAATACGAGCTATTATAAAAAAGAATATAAGTTTAAACTTAATTGTAATGTACTTTCGAAAATACGAGCTATTATGAAAAGAATACGAGTTTTTTTGAAAAGAATACGAGCTTAAAATTAATTGTAATGTACTTTCAAAAATACGAGCTAATATGAAAAAAATACGAGCTAATATGAAAAGAATACGAGCTTAAACTTTCAAGAATACAAGGAGATGTAATTTCTAATTGTTTTTCCAAAGCTATTGATTATGAGTTAAATGTTCAATTTCCATTGAAATTTCATGCTCCTCTAATATTCATGTTCCATTGATGATGATGATGATGATGATGATGCATATGGTATTTCATCCGCCTTCGAAACTTCCTCCATTATTGGTAAAAATTGATTAAATTCTTATTGATTCTGATTGAAGAATGAGAGAAATAATAATTGATTGGTTAATTTAATGGGACAAGATGTTTAATCAACTACATAATCAAGAACGATGGGGAGGGAGAAGAAAGATATGGAAGCAGTTAGAGAGAGAAGAGAGTTGAATTGTGTTACGTAGTATTGTTTTAGGTTTTAACAAAAATAAAATAAATAAGAAAGACTAAAATATCCTTCGATGTACAATAGCATTGTACATCTGGATGTATAGTCTATCCATTGGTGGGGTGGGAGTGATGGTCCTTCACACTTTTTAACTGAATAAATTTTGACTGGCCATAAGTCTTACCTTCAGTTCAGAAAGTAGTGATGACTTCGAAATTGACGGTCTTTGTTTTCCAAATTGATTGTCTGTTCACATCTTTGGTTTAAAAAACATATAACCACTTTCATAACTCGTAGCTGAGGATATTGGCAATTAAAGTTTGTTTACGTTAAAAATAAGGGTTGTATACCTTACGAAACGAAAAGATCGTAAGGATATCATAGAGAATATAACAATTTTAATTTGCTAAAATAATTATTATATTATCGTACTCTCAAGAATACAATATTACAATGTACTGACTCTCGTCAACAGTTTAGGATCGGTTGATGTACACTATAAGGTTTGAACATGCAACCTCCGAATTACACTGAAACATGAAACCGATTAATTACGACATTTACATATACCTTTGGGGATACACGGTTACACTAAGGGGTTGTTTGGCTTGGTGTTTTAAGGAACACAAATTCTCATTGAAGACGGACATTTTTCGTCACAAGCTGAAGACGGGCCAAATGTCGCCATTTTAACTACAAAATGTGACCATTTTAATGACAAACTATTATAGCTTTAAAAATTATTTATCTAAAAATGGTTACATTTTCATCTTAAATGGGTCACATTTTACCCGTCTTCAGCAAGACTTATTGTTTAAGGACACTACAAGGTTATCTCGCATACGTGACGGTCCCGTTGTGATGAACAAAAAATCCGTCACAGAAAGCGGGTTTGTGACGGACTTGTGACGGATACGCATTTGTGACGGACTATCCGTCACAAACCGTCACAGACAAAGGGCACGGAATATTAGTCAATGCGCCAAAGTATTAGTCAACGCTTATGACGGGCTATCCGTCACAGAAACATTAACAGTACACGCATTTGTGACGGACTATCCGTCTCAAAACAAGAAACTCGTGACGGACTATCCGTCACAGAAAGGAATCTCTAAATCTCGGGATTTTGACGGATTATCCGTCACAAAAATAAGATAGTGACGGTTTTGTGACGGATTACCCGTCACAAGTTGCTTTATTCAGATTCCCAGATCGCGTTACTTTCATTTCCTCCAAATCAATTTTTTTGTTTCAAAAATTCAATTAAAGATTTCCTATTTCCTTTTTCCTTTTTCCTTTTTCCTTTTTTCCTTTTTCCTTTTTCCTTTCCTTTTTCTTTCTAATAATTGTTTCCTGCTGCCACCAGGAGCCGAGCCGCCGCCACCAGGGGATCCGACCACCACGTTCGTGACTCCGTCTTGTTTTCATCTTTAATTAATTAGGTAACCTTTTCTTATTATTTACGTTTTTAAATTACTAAGTTTAGTTTAAATTATGCTAATGACTTTAGGATAATGGTCATTATTGTTGTTGATGTTATTAAAGTTAATGTAAAATGTTGTTGAAATTGATGGTATATTGTTATGTAAGTTTAGTCGTAAATTGTTATGTTATTAAAGCTAATGTCAAATGTTAAATGTTAAAAATTGGTTTAAAGTATAGGTTATAAATTGTTATGTTATTTAGAAATGTTGAACATAATGATGAAGAAACAGAAGAAGAGGGAGAAGAAGAAGGGGAAAATGAGGAAGAACATTTAGAAGTTGGATTGCATTTTTCAGATGATGAAGTTGTTTTAATTCGTAGTGATAGTGATAGTGATAGTGATAGTGATAGTGATAGTGATAGTGATAGTCAATAGAATGGAGGAAAGAGGAGAAAGAGTGGAGGCGTTTTTGGCCGAGAAGTTTGGATGGACTCCAGTCGATCCTACGTGCTCAGGTGGCCCTACTCCACATAGTAGAGACGACCACACGGATGACGGTCATCCGTTTGGAAGTCAAGAAGTCGCCCCGATTAAGTAAATTAGTTTCTTAATTAAGTAGAAGCAAAGACTTAAAACTTGTTAAAACAAGAATGTTATTGTATTTGGATTTTATGAAGTTTATGTATAAAAGACGGTCATTTTCTCTATTGATCTATGTTGGCGGGAAACGTGTTGTTGAGTGATTCCCGCTTTGCGGTCGACGGGTTTGTATAATATTTTGCAGGTTGCGTTTGTAAAACAATGTTACGCATTGTGGCCAGAAGCAATAGCTGTTGTTTTTTTTAAAAAAATCAGGATCCTTTGTGACGGGTTAGCCGTCACAAGTCTGTCACTGAATACAAACTTGTGACGGGCATTTCGTCACAAAATTTTCTCGCTTTTGTGACGGCTAATCTGTCACAATTTCTTACTTGTGACAGGAAATCCGTCACAAAAAGAATATTCCATTTGGAGAAAGAGCATATTCTTCCAAAGGGAATATTCCCTTTTGTGACGGAGAGACCGTCACAAGTAAGAAATTGTGACGGATTAGCCGTCAAAAAAGCGAGAAATGTCTGTGACGGGCAATCCGTCACAAATCCGTTGGAACTTGCTTTTGTGACGGGTTTTCCGTCACAATTCCTTGTTTTGTGACCATTATCAGTGACCGTTTTTTGTGAGGGATTATCCGTCACAATTCCGTGTTATGTGACGGGAAAAGGCTTTTCGTGACGGATTTGTCCGTCACTTTGCCGCCTTCACCTTGTAGTGGGAAAGTGAATTAAAGTAAATGATTCCCTTTGTTTGTGGTTGTTTAACACAAACAAAGGGTTTGAGATTTCCCCCTTTACCCCTGAACTCCTTTACATCCATTCACCTAACCCCCCAAGGATAACCACTTCCACTCCCTCACCCACCCTAACCACCCATTTCAACACATGCCGCTGCCACCCTGACACCAACCATCTCCAATGTAACACCCCCATATACCAAGGCCCCTTACAAGGGACTACCCTAACATATAAGGATGCTACCATCTCGGTTTCCCGAGGTAGTGAACATCAAAAGATAACAATAAAGGACAATTTATTAAAGTAAAACAACGTTTAAGGATTACATCACAAACTGTCTCAAAACCAAAACCGTAAAGCGATACAACTGTCTTAAACCAAAACTGAAAACTAAGAAGAAGCTATCACTGTGGAACTAGACTCGGTAGTATCCCATCACGACAACATCACAACCGAACCTGCTAAACAACTGCTCACCACCCCCAATGGATCACCGCAGGTCAAAGACAACAACAACGGGGTCAGTAATCATAACTCAATCACAATTCAACAGTACAATATGAATATCAACCGCAACGGAATACAACATCATTCACATACAATCCCTACAGCCGGGTACCCATCGCAACAAGTACCCTACAGCCAGTGACACAACCTCGTCACCTCAGCCACTCATCGCAACAAGTGTACCCATGTCATAAATGTGCACATCCTCCTTTTGATGGGAGTCACAAGGAGAGAACAAGGGGCGTGGACTATCTCCCAAACATGGACTCACTCAGCCGGAACCGTTATTCAGCCGGAACATATACACAATACATAAATGCTAGTATTCATGTCATGCTACCAATCACATCATCCAATTTCAACAATCAATCAACATCGTCTCACATATGAAAAACTGAGTAGGGAAACCCTACCTGATAGCAAATCCTCAACAATCACAATCAAAGCAACTAGAAGGGCTCTTCTATGAAATCACCACCTAATACATGTAAAATCATATAATCAATCGATGCCTTAATGCCTTATTCGTAATTCTATTAAATTACGATACAATCAATTAGTAATAACATGTAGATCTAGACATAATACTTACAACGATGATGAAGGCGAGAAGGCGTGAATCCGAGATGACCTTAGCTTAGAGATGATTAAGGGTGATTAGGGTTTTATGAAATGTTTCCAAACTTCTTAACGTAAGAAATGAAATGAGTAAAGCGACGCTCCTCCTTTTTATATAAACTAATCACCCTAATTACTCTAATCCGGATTAGCCCTTCCCAACACTTGACTCGACCGAGCTACAGTGTTACTCGGCCGAGTAAGCTCTACTTGGTCGAGCTATCTTGTACTCGGTCGAGTACTCACTCGACAGGAACCTCTCAGACTGACTTCAAGGTTAACTCGGCCGAGTAACCTCAATTCGGCCGAGTTACCATATCCAGAAATCGGGGTATTACAACCAAGTTGCCTCTCTGTAACACCCTGATATATAAGAGTACCTCGCCAAGAACAACCCGAGCATATAAGGGCCTTACCATCTCAGTTTTCCCGAGGTAGCACGCATCATAGAAACAATAATGAAATGTAATTAAGTAAAGTTTAAAGTGTTACAAGCTCCGTAAAACAGAACCAACTCCAAAAGATAAGTAACGATACAACTGTCATACAAACAAGTACTATCGATTAAGCTATGATGACTACTCATGACGACTCTGCTATCCCATCCCGCATGCAACATCCATCATCACGCATCATCACATGCTAAGCCAACTGCTCACCACCCCCGAATGGAAACACCACAGTTTTAAAACATTTAAACGGGGTCAGTCAACTGCATACAAATGTAAGATAACAATAGTTATACAACAACATCAAAGACAACAGCGAAAGCAAAGTAATTCAATCCACAATCTTTCCCAACTCCATTTCTCACAAGTATATGACTAGCTAGTAGTCCTGCCTGATTCCTGCCGCGACAGGTAAGGGGACCACAGCTTTGCCACCAGAATCTCCGCTCATCACAACGAGCGAACCCAAATTCCTTAATGTGCACATCCCTCTTGGTCGAGAAACCCAAGAGGCGACAATGGGGCGTGAGACCACCTCTCGGAGTGACTCTCTCAGCCGGAACCATATCACAATCTTAACCTCAATCGTATGCATTACCGTCACAAACATCAATATATATCAATCAATAATCCAACAACACTAATAGATCAACAACAATCACAAAGACCGTCTTAACAGTTGTAAACAATGGACCGAGTAGGAAATCCTACCTTATTTGGAAATCCTCAACAATAGCAATCAACCATAGAAAGGCTTTTTTACGAATTCGTCACCTAGTATAGCAAAACAATCAATTACTACACTAATATCATATGATTACCCCAATCCCCCAATTAACGTATGCATAACTCAATCAAAAGACTAATAACGAATTATGACACTTACCGATCTAGATCTATGCAATCGAGGCAAGAGACTCTGAAATCGATCTACTTTGGGCCCTTGGAAATGATTAGAGTAGATGAAAAGGGTTGAGCGTCATTAAGTTTTATGAATAAGAATGATTAAGGAACTTTTAAAATGTTTTAACCCTTTTTATATATACTAATCACAAACCACCGAAATTAACCCGTCAGACCGCTGACTCGGTCGAGCTACATAGCCACTCGACCGAGTGAGGTCAACTCGGCTGCTCGGCCGAGTCAACACAGACTCGGTCGAGTTGCCACTCGACAGACTCTTCTGTAAAATGATCAGAAACTCAACCAACCATGTTAGTCAGCCAACTCGGTCGAGCTAGACCCAATTCGTCCGAGTTACTGACAGTCAGAAATCCGTAGTATTACACCCTCCAACTACCGCCATGTCGGAGACTTGCCGTCGCTGGAGCAACCATCACCCTGCACGTACAAACAACCGCCTGTCTCCTGTTCGAGATCTCCGACCACCACCACCATCGCTGCCCAACCCCCTTCTTAAACATCTGCCTTTGTCGGCGACTCACTCCACGCACTCATCAGCGCTCCAAATAAATACCCATCAATACTCTTCCGCCACACAAAACTACTCCTACCACCACTAGAACCACCACCACCATACCACCCTAAAAAACCCACCCCAACACCATTCTAAACCCTTCCTTGCCCACGAAACCCCCTCCCCCGCCCTCTTAAATACAAGATCTGGTGTTTACTACGGTGATGGAGGGAGTTTTGTGAGTGATGGAGGTTGTTTTTAGGTTGGTTTCAGGTTTGGGTTAAAGGAAGTATGGCGATGTAGGACGCTGGGGTGGCAATACGACGGTGAGGCAGCTACTGGGCGGCGACGACGAATCTTTCTTCTTTTGATCAAACGTCGAATCTTTTCTCATCTTTTTTGAGTTGGTATAATTTCCTATTTTTTTCTTAATGTTTTCACTTTGTTTACTTCAATTTTATTAATTAGTTAAATTGTTTGGCTGCATATGTTGCTTGTGGTTGAACCCACGTCAAATTCCATTGTTATTATTGTAGTTTCTTTGAGTAAGTGTGAGTAATGTTTTACCAAGGTCTAAGGGAATTTTGAATGATACAAATAGAGTTGGTTAAATTGTTTGCATGTAGACTGTAGTAATTGTTTGAAGTTATTATTTCCAAGTTGTTGCATATATAAAAAGTGTTCGAATAACTGCATTTGTGAATTGTGATAATACATTTAACTAATATATTGAAAGACTGAACATTTAGATCGAGATACTAGATTGATCATGGAATCGCGCAAAGTCGATATGAAGGGCTAATAAGTTACGAGAGCCCGCTACTCCGACCTAAGGTGGTGTTTAGACCGAAAGGACTTAACGAGCATTACCTCATTATCAAGCCCAATACACTCTTTGAACTCCTATTCATTAATTTGAATCCAGAGCACCAAAAATAATTTGATTTTATATGTCTTTGTTTACTCTTACTTGTTTAGTAATTTATCTTATTGGTACTCATTAGATTTAGTTTAACTGAACTTAAATCCAAAATTTGTGATTTAACATAGGCTAGAACAAATCTCCAAATAATAACTTCAACACCTTTATTCTTGTGGATACGTTACTCTATAGTCCATACTACCTCGCTTAGATTTGTCTTAGACTCTTAGTTGTTTGATATTGGATTCGTGACAAAATCATTTATATCATACTCTCACCATTTTCACTCTTCTTGCGCTTCTACTTGTTTTACATTGCTCTAATCTAATACATAAACATCCAAACTGCACGAGATACCTTGCAAAAAGTTCCCCCTATTTTACATTTGTTGTGCAATCTCATTAAAAGAGTTTTGTTAAGGACATCCTCATTCTGGTCTCCTCTCCAATCCTTTTCATTAATAGCTCAATTAAACCTAATATATTTTGCATCAATAATTAATATGCAAACTAGTTTAGATCCCGTGCAGTATATACACAATATATAGAGTTTTTATATTTTTAGTACTCCGTATATGAGTTATATAAATAAGTACTTCATAAATTTTTCACATTTCTTATCATTGTATTTTGTTATGGCTTAAAAAAAATTAGAACTGAAAATTCATCAAGATAATTGAGTAATGTACTAAAATGTATTTTTATTGAAAATATAGCTTAAAATTTTCTGAAAATAATATCATTTGATGAAAATATAATAGGTTAATGGAATATTAGTTTCCTTATTAAATATAATGCACTTAAATGTCATTTGCATTTAACTTCCTTATTTAGAAGATGCCTTTTGAAGGGAAAATGTTTTAGAAGTCTTATTCTTTTAGTTAATAGGAGATGGGTGAAATAATACTTGTTTATTAGCTGATAAGAGAAGAACATGGAGAAAGTACAAAGAGAAGGCTGGTAGTACTCTCCTCTTGTAATAGCATGCATGGATGTGCGTTGAGCGAGGCCGAGCTGGCGGTTTGTGGCCTAGGCTCAACACTGAATAGGAGGCCATCCGGGCCGGGTTCCATATTGTCTGCCCAGGCCCGCCCCATATATAGTGTTTTTTTGGTATTTTTTAAAAAATTACCGGCTAGGCCAATAATCTCTGGCGCTAGCCCGACCCAAGCAAGAAGTGGGCTCGGCTGGGCTGACGAGGCCAGAAAATATCTACCCACAAGGCCGGGCTAGGCCGAGCTGAACCGCACCATTTAACTAACAGTCCTAATAGCATGTACCCCATAGTAGGGATTTCATTTAAGCCCCCCATGAGGTGGTCCATAGGCTTATAATGTGAACTCATGTGTAAACCAGATAGAACATACTTACTCTAATAAAGAGAGAATAATTGAGGTGGGTGAAGTCAATATTCCATAACACAACTTATGTGTAAATGTATTTGTACATTCACATTATTCTACTTTGACTAGTCTCCCTTCTTATCTGGTCCATGCCTTGTTTGGAGAACTTCTGTTTCTTAAATGTTCAAACATCAACTCTTCTTCTAAATTCATACTTGCCATTTACTTTATCAGTATACTCAAGCTCACAAGTCTGTCTACGAATATAACCGTCGCATATAAGATTTACTGACTGTTAAACATCGGAATCCCGTACGACTAGGGTTTGCAAAACGCTGCCTGTAAAACTAGAGTTTCTATTAATAATCTTCAGACAGTTGACTGGCAAATTCCACAACATAACAGTCACAAACGTGAACCAGATTTCTCTACTTAAATTTTTAGTGAGTTATGAAGAACAAATAATCGCAGCTCAACCTATATTCTGAACTGAAATGGCCTAAGTAGCACTATACAGAAGAAAGGGAAAATTTCTGCACATCATGAAATGGCTCAGGGCGGAAACAATGCGGGATCCCTCCCTTGACCCGTATTGATATTGCCGAACTTTGTTCTGCAAACCCTGGTATATGCCAGGCCAAGTTATCGTCTTCCTTTAGTATCTATTGTTCGAGAGGGTGGGTCTGACTGAGGACCATTTCCAAGTGCTGCAGCAGCTGATTCAACGTGGGTTAGAAGATACTCGTAAATCTTCTTTCTCAACCTGTCAATAGTCTCACATGAGACTCGAGCCACTTCCTCTTCCTCCTCGTCATCCTCTCTGGCGGAACCTCCTCCGCCTATTTCATCCAACCAGTCATTGACACTCTTTAGTTGAGTCAGCATGCCGGCTATTTGACCATTGTCTGACAATGCAGATGTGTCCACATCAGCATCCAAGAACCGCTCCACAAATCTCAAGAACCAGCTTTGAGACTCCATCTGGAGCTTCTCCGCTAAGTCCATGAACTCGTCAAGACCATTTCCTTTGGCCCATTCTGGAGGCGGGGGTGGAGGAGCCCGAGTCTTTTGTGTCGCAATAAGTGCATCTCGCGGGTCTCGGCGTGGAGTTAAAGGTGATGAATTCTTAGAGCTGACTGATACGCGAGGTTTGGATGTGGGTTTTGGAGAAGCGCTTTTACTGGAGTTCTCGAGAACCAAGATGGGTTGATTTCCATGGTTGACTTTCTGGTTTTGCAAAGGGGGTGAAGCTTGAAAAGAAGCAAGCGTTGGTCGATCGCTATATACCGAGAAGGATGATAAATCTGAGGCCACAGCAGCATTAGTCCAGGACGCTGCTTGTTTACATTTCTCGGACAGGATCTTAAGTGTCTCCTCTGACATGATTTCTTCACTATCTGGGGATGAGCCAATCGAGAGAGTTTTAGAGAGAGATCCGGCTACAAGAAGAGCGCTCTTCAAGCTTGTGTGTAGAGCCAAGAACTGTTCTACTGCTGGTTGAGGGTCATCCTCCTTGGCTGATGTACTTAACTCGGAGTACTTGCTGCAATAGAAAACCACCAGGGAATTTAGTTTGAAAAGTTAACACATTGATGGGAAAAAAACATTAAACTAAACAAAGCAAGCATAAAATGAAGTGTTTCCACTTTCCAGTAACTTAAATCACGGCTTATGTTAAAATGCACGCAAGACCCTGTTTTTTTTGTCCAAAATTGAATGCACCAAAATTTTTAAGATGATCTCCATGGCTAAGATGAAACATGGCGTGGGATGTGTCAACAACACCACTGCAGAGTCGATGTACTCTTAAACTTCTTCTGTAGCATTATCATGAGAACAGATAACTATTTAAGACCTTAAATAGGCTAAACAAATACTATCAAGGAGTCTAATTTGGATGCAGCCCTTGGGTGCGGTCAATTACAAAAGACAATCTTAGTACGCACGGGAAAGAAAATCGTTATTTTTGAGTGAATGAATCAAAAAGCTGCGAAGGGTAAAAAGAGGCGAGGAATCAAAAGCTAATGCACTGAAACATCATGTCCAAAAAACAAAGCAGTAGAGGAATAGTTTAAACAAGGTCTGAACTTTGAAACTGATCAAGACTTTCTCCAAGATTAAATTACAACCCGGCTGATATAACATACAGAAATGTATTTTCAAATTCCAAAGGGATTTCAAAAGCATAAAATATACTCCATCCATCTTGAATAAACTTCACATTCTTTTTTGCACAAAAACAAGGAATACGCAGTATAATATAATAAGAGGTGGCTGAAAACAGAAGTTGATGAATTTCGTGAAGTTAAAAAACACTCTGACCACAAATAACATAAAAAATGATAATTGAAGTTTATTCATGGATACCTCTAAATGAAAATTGGGAAGTTTATTCAAGTAAAGACGGATTACATTTTGAATTATATCTTAAAATTCTTAGCACTCACTAACTTCATAGTTATAGAGCATAACAGCATGCGTTCATCCCTAGGACAAAGGAATACAAGAAGTGCAAGCAACAGCATAAGTTGATAGCGCTTACCTCAAACAACGAAGTATACTCTCTGCTGAAGAAGCTTCCTGTAATGCCTGTATTGCAGCCATTTGGGCTGAATCTCTAAGCTTTAGAACTTCCTGAAGTTCAAAAGTATCAACGAAAACAAATTACTGGAGCCCCAAGCAATAAGGTAAATAAAATTGCAAAGACACCAGATAAAAAAAATGTGGCATTAACATTCAAGAGTAATTGACGATCAAGCGACCAGCTTAGGCATACCTTTCCAAGCCTAGTGACAGAGGAGGGAAGAGAAGTCCATAAGACACTAGCATCAATCAATCTCCTATTGCTGGCAGAGACCTTCACCAGATTTCCTGGCAAACCATTGTTAGGAGTATCCACTGATCTCCTGCTAATTGAATTTCTCGGTTTACTTGATCGATCAAGATCATCCAATGTTCCGTTTGCGTTTGAATGTCTTGCAGGAATTTGATCTTTAACTTCTTCTTTCGACAACTTTGAGGATTTATGTACTTTATTCTCTCCTTTTGAAGATAACCTGTCGTCCGCTGGATTTCTCTTAGGTACCTAGATATTGAGGGATAATTAGATAATTTCTCACAACCATATTAGAGTCAATTAGACTTTTTATAAATGATAATATGGAAATACTTCTTTTGTTACATTTAACATCAACAAATTTTACCTGTATATTCCACATATATTTGGAAAAATTAATAATCATAGTTAACCACAAAATAAAAGTCACAAATGATGGAAACGTATTTACTAGGTATTTCGCAAACCTTGTTCCTTTCAAATAAAATAAACTTAAGCTAACACTGGATAAGTCATCAGGACTTCAAAAGAAATTATTGAATGACAGAGAACATATTATTGAATGACAGAGAACATGGAACAATCATTTATTGATTATTGTTAATGATCACAAATCTAAGCCCACATTGCAAATGTCACTATTCGACCACATATAGACTTTCAACGAAATTTCTTGAAACATCACGAAAATGAAGCTGCTTTTATCATTCAAATTCAGGGGAGGGACGGAGAAAAGGGGTGACAAGGCCATAAGGAAAATAGTAAAAAGATAAAAAAATAAAAAAAATAAAAAAAAACAGTAACACTTACAGATGAACTCCGGACTGCAGAGATCATATCCTGCTTGCTTGTTTTCGTCTTCAAACTATCTTTACTCTTAACCTCCATATTCCCTTCCCAGCTCCTTCTCAATGCTTTTGGCCCCATTTCTATTACATGAGCCAATTTCTTTGGAGTACTCAAAACAGGCTGCTTCTTTGGCGTTGTGCTCGTCACATGTCCAGAATGACCCTTCTCCGCTAGTCCCAATTTAGCAGACACTTTCTCCATCAAACCCAATTTAGGAGTTCCTCTATCACTCTTAATCTTTGCTTGATGCTTAACCACGGTCGAAAATTTCTCAAATGAAGTAGGAAGTGAATAACAGCTTGTAGGAGATGACGGTATTGATTGTGAAGAACTCGAGGTCTTCAACCTTCCTAATTCTTTTCTCTCCAATAAACCACCGACAGGTTTCGACGATATCGACTTTGATCTAGTTATCGATAGTCCTTTCTTATCTAACTGCTCGGCTTTGCTACCGATATTCAGTTTAGACGGAGGAGATTTCTCCTTACTACCAAACAATGACTTAACAGCTGATTTTGACTTCTCACTGGTTTTCGACCCAGGAGACGAACCGTTCAAAAATCCAAGAGAATGAGTTGCAACAATATCTTCCGGCGTACCTACACAAGGGTGTCTACCAGGAACAAGCCTCACACCTCTAAGAATAGGAACCGGGGATGCCGCTTCTAGCCTATCTACATGAATATACTGACCTAACTGAATCTTATCACTAAGGATTAAATCATCATCCTCATCGGGAAGAGCAACATAAGTAGCATGAGACGAATCCGAAACTTTTAAATAAAAACCTTGATTTTGAAACAAATCACCACCAGCAAGTGCAGGAACAATACTCACAACTTGCAGTAACGACGACCTATGCTCACCGGCAACTTTAACATCCGTATTCATGTGTTGCAGAAGCTTCAATAGAACTCCAGGTACCAAAGTAGCCATTTTTGAGACCCTCAATTTGCATTACTCTAAAGAAAACCTCCAAGCTATCTAAAGTACAAGTTCCGAAAGCATATACCTATTGTCCAAAGCAAAGGCATCACAGTTATTAACAATATTAAATTCAGAAAAACAGCCTGAAATATTGAAATAAATAAACAGTACTACAAGAATCATACACCTTTCAATGAATACACAATATTCGGAAACAGACTCTCCGTATTACTAACACATAACACAAGGGCAAGGCTGGATACAAGAGATTAGAAACAAACAGTACTAAAAGAATCATACCCCTTTCAATGAATACACAATTTTCGGAAACAGCCTCTCCGTGTTACTAACACATAACACAAGGGTACGGCTGCATACATGCGAATATCCGATTTATGAGATTACCCATCAACCAACAAATGAAATACTAGTACATAACTCAATAAATTAAACTGATAGGCAAAGCTTTCTGAAACACTAGATAGAGACTGATCACAATGACCAATAAAGAAATACTTACAAATATTCATGGGGAAGAGTAAATTTATGAGTTACCCAGATTAATAAATAAATTAATAAATTGGATCTAGAACATGAAAATGACAGCACACCAAGAACTCACATGTAAAAATACCTCAAAAAAAACAACATGAAAAGTATCAATCACACACAAAAAAAAGCTTTAATCTTTCAATAATAATTCAATCTCTTATTAGAAAAGTCTTAATCTTTCAACAATCATACTCTTATACAATATCGACGACATTACCCCAGTGACTCAATGACTCCCGCGAATTGCAAGTTGCAGGGTAAGGGTGAGTCAAATACTCGGATGTACGTAGTCTTACCCTTAAGTAACCCTTTACTGTGTTAGCAACACAAAGCGGCCGTTTCCGAATAAAATAAATAAAAACTGATAAAAAGCTTACCAATTAAAAAATGTGAAGAAGTGGGAACAAGTTAAATGCTAAAAACCCAACTAAATAGAAGGAGAAACATTAATTTGACAGCAAAAAATCAAAGTTTGTGGAACAAAAAAGGCAGCTTTTTTAATGGAGAGATTTTAGGAATGAGATTGAGAGAGGGGACCTTGCAGTTGAAGCTTCTGAAAAACTAAGTATTTTTGTTTATTGCAGAGAAAATGATGGAATAGAATAGATAGAGAAATGGGAAACTAGAAAGAAGGAAGTAGTATAGTGGGGTTTCAATGAACAAAGTGGTGCAGAAAATATAGGAACTAGTATAGGTTTCTAGTTACAAACACAGAAAATGACATACAATTAAGATCACAAATGACGAGTATGGATCTTCCGTCTCATTTTCGTGTTTTATTTTCTGTTATTTAATCGTGTAAAACACCTGTAAATTATGCTTTAATTGAGGTTAATATTTAGGCCTTCTTTAGTAAACAAGCGAATTAATTTCAGCATAAGCAGATTATATGTCCTGTTTGGTACTCAGCATATTATAATTAGCAGAAACGGATTACAAATGACATATTTGATTGACATGTTTGACTAGTATATTACGATTAGCGGATTTAGTAGAAGTGTTTGGTAATTAGTGGATTTAGGTTAATAGATTGTTGTATACATGTGTAATTATAGGCATATTCATTTTTTACAATATGCTAAAGTGAATATGCTCGGTGGAGTAGCATATTGGAAAACACTAGTAGGGCGCTGTTTGGTAAATCCCCCTTACAACTATTAGATTACCACCCCTCCCCCTTTTTCCCGCCTAATGCACCCTACCTGGGCTGGGCCGACTATTATTCCAACACTGTATAATTGCACTGCTGTTTGAAATGCCTACTGGATCAATCGTGATTTATGGCCCAAAATATTGCAGCCAAGCACTATTCACGATATATGTTTCAAAATATCTTCTAAATCAAATCTTGAGATTATCCAATTTCCTCTTTTTGCAAATCAAATCATACAACAACCTTACAAAATCAAACCTAAATTGGAATAAATCTTTTCCATCAATAATTAGAGTCCGGCCTCTCGGTTTTATCACGACTGGTAACTCCCACATTCCGTTAATCTGATCTTACTCACCGAGATCTATTCTATATTGGATATCCAACATACCCAATCAATTTGACCCATATATATAAAATTC
>JAGPOY010000234.1:0-27569 GCA_018983105.1 Silene uniflora | reverse complement strand
AATACAAATTTGAAAATAAAGGACTAAAACTAGGCATTAAAGTCTCAATTTAACTAAATAAGATAAAAGAGCAAAAAATGTTAGTAATAAGGGTCGAACTCATGACCAAACAAGTAGAAACTAAGTATCTAACCACTAAACCACTAGATATTTGATGACTCTTATCGAAACTAACCGGTAAATATTTCAAAACAAAGGGGATGCAGGTACACCCCCTGCACCCCCATAAAAACCGCCCCTCATCCACTGATGAGTGACTTTACTAGTTTATGTAATCAAGATTTCCTTAATTAATTATCTAATGTCATAACTCGTACGGAGTAAAAAGATTTCCTTAATTAATTATCTAATGTCATAACCGTAATTGCGTCATTCCACGTATTATTGTCCTTTAAATGCCAAAAAAAAAAAATAGGAAGATGCATTACATGAATTGTAAAGTTTTTGTATTGAACAATTATGATCAAGATTTGTCACCACACTATACAAGTTTACTTTCGGTATTATTATTACTTCTTACGTTTTAGTCATTTGTTTACCTTTGATTGAAATACTCTTCATAAATAATACTCCCTCCATTTTCTATTTTCACCTCATTTCTCTATTATATGTGAGGTATATTTTAATGAAATGGGGTGAAAATAGAAAAATGGAGGGAGTATAAAAAGTAAAGAAATAACCGACACAAAAGAAGTATAAACTATTGGTAAAAGAGATTTCGATAATCAACTAATTAGATCAACGGTGAAAGAAAATGTACCACAAAATTTGACTTGAAAAAAAGTTACTTGCTTGATACACTACATCTCAAATCTCCTTGTCACTTACTGTTCTTTGTTAAATTAATGCATGTCAGTCTAATTTATTAAACTAAAGACGAATCTATCCATATATAGAATGATAGATCACTAAATAACGTACTTCATTTTGTCCTTTCTTTTAAATATATGCATTTTAATTAATTTAAGAACTAATAAATGGTAATAATATAGGTCTCTTAAGGTGTGGAAAGAGTTGTCGATTACGATGGATGAACTACCTGAGGCCCGATATCAAACGAGGTAATATTACTCCTGAAGAAGATGACCTTATTATTAGGTTACATGCCTTATTAGGCAATCGTTGGTCACTTATAGCTGGAAGGTTACCTGGTCGTACTGATAACGAGATTAAGAATTACTGGAATACCCACCTAAGTAAGAGGCTTAGGATAACCCAAGGTACGGATCTGAATATGGATAGGAAAGTATCGGAGGGGAAGCGACCGAATTCTAAGTGTAATAAGGTGAGAAAGAACAATAAAACGGCACAAAAGAATAATCAGCAAAAAACGACAGAGGATAATAATAGTTATGTGGGTGATGAAACGGAGAAGACGAAGATCCATTTACCCAAACCCGTTAGGGTTACGTCCATGGTTTCGTTGACGAGTAATGATAGCAATAGAAGCTTTGAGACTAATATGAGTAATACTACTACAAGTGTGTCCTCTTGCCATGGTCAAGTTGAAAGCTTAAACCATGGAGGGATATTTGACCCGGAGAACATCGACGCGAATAATAACATAATGGACATAGTCAATCTACCATGGTTGACAAATGATGCAGATATGGTTGAGGAAAACGGGTTTGATAATATGATGAGGATGGGATTATACAGTGATTATTACGTTCACCATGATACTACGTTCGAGCCTAATGGCTATCATCATCCAGCTAACTTCGGTGCACAAGATGATAACAAGCAGTTTGAGAAGCTATATCAAGAGTATCTAGAGCTGATCAAGGTAGACCAGACTCATACCGGAGGTTTTGTCGAGGATGGAGACGATGGAATTCATCTAGATTCATTCTCTGAGTCTTTCCTCGTCTAATACAAAGATGGTAAAAAAGAAAACACTTCGATGTCCTTGATTAGTGAATTAGATTAGAAATCGAATAATTAATGCTTTAATGTGATCGAGTTACATGATGTCATTAATGTTGTTAATGATAATAAGGGTTCAATCCGTCTAATTATGTAAACGATGTGCAGTCAGATTCAAGAGATGATGTACCTCTAATTCTATCTACATAATTCAAAACGGAATAATTCGGTACCACTTAAACAATACTACATGTCAACAAAAAACCTCAGTATGTAAAAAGAACCGCGTTGATAGTTCCCATGTTCCCATATGCATAGAACCAACAGGGCAAACGTAGTCACCAACAAAACCTTACCAAAATACTACGGAGTACTATTCTAAAGAAGATAGAAATGCAGGAAATAATAGTCATCATCATATCATACTAAAGAGCCTATAAGTTGCCTCTAATCTGGCGTCTGGACAATTGAGCTCCTTGGAATTTCGATCACAAAATTTACATTGCAGAGCTCAAGCAAAAATTACTTTCAAACGTAAGATTACCCAATCAAAAGAACAAGATCTACACTGTACATCAAAACGCCTGCAAAAGGGTATAGCCAAGTAGTTTCCGAGTGTACCTATGTATTCAGGCCAGGTATCGGAACGTCTGGGGATTTTCTTTGTCTCTTTCAATGTACTCGCCGTCAATCAATCCATCGATCCTTTTCTTGATTACCTTGAAATCCGGCTGGAATATACCAAAAATGAACCACCATCAGAGAAAGTACAAAATGTCAGTTCATTCGAGTCTCGTGACTTGCTTAATGTTTAAACCTACTCCAACATTTCACAGCCACTCGTCGATCCATGTTTACACATGAAAACCTGGAGACTAACAAAACTATTTTTTTTTTCCTGTAGTACAAAATTTTAAAGCCATGATTTCTAATCTTCTATACTACGCAATAACTATAAGTCACACCAGGACACAGTACACGAAATTTAATTTCTGCATCTGCACTGCCAACAAATAAACAATGAAAGTTCAAGTTTGCATGGGGAACAGTAAGAGAGTGCCCTACCTTGAACATTCGGCTTAGCTGCTCTACACACTCTGTGAGTAATTGCTGATACCCCAACACTTTCCGACTCTTCATTATGCGCACAATCGAGGCATCAATGGCATACCGCCTATCTTTGTCAACATCCTCTACCACTTTCTTCCTTTCATCCACTTGAGGAAGAGGAATCTACAAAATACAAATGAGTTAGACATACAATGAGAATCTCAAAAACATCATTCCAGTAAAGGGAAGGTACATAATGATTAAACACGTACCCTTATCCTCCTCATTCTGTCAGTAAAACTGGAATTAAACGAAAACTGATCAGTTTGGGAGACAGATTTTGAGCTTGGCTCCTTTTTTAGAATCTTGTATTTTGCACAAGATAAAGAGTGCAGCACTCGAGTCAAGTCCTCATCGGCCAAATTCAGATGTTCTGCAATCTCAGAATAACTCAGCCGCTCTGCTGTATTAAAGAGGAGCATTGCGGCAGCCTACAGAACACATAAATCAGACATCAAATATTTATTGCTCCCACTATCCCACTTATATTATCCAGCTTTAACTCTGGTAGTCAATTTTTGACTGTTATTTACCCACCATATGCAATATTTACCATTTTATAAAAGAGTATATGAAATATTATAATACATGGATTTGACATTGTTTATCTTTGGAGATTTTTAGCAAAATTCGTCCATTAAAGTAAAATGGGGAAAAACGTAAATGGGCGGAGGGTAGTATAACTAAAGGGATACCTGATAGGTCCCGACCACCATTTCAATTGTTTTTGGACCAAACTTGCCAATAATGTTGCAACTCCCCAGTGAGTAAATAAATGTGAGCTTCCTGTGTTTCGTTTTTGTTGCATAGAATTGCCTAAAAATTTCAATGCCTTTGACCTGAAATTAGAAGAAAAAATGCTTTACTAGCTATTCGGACTTCTAACTGTCAAATCTAATAAATCACCCAGAAATTAAAGCAAACTTTACCATCTCAGGCGGAATAGTCAAATCAGAGGATTTGTAACTTGGCCAGAATCCAGTCGTGAGAATGGTCACCGACAGATCAAGCCCAGGATGGGCATTAGAGTTCTGCTGAAGGAAGTCTTCAAAATGAGACTGATTTTCCCTTGCTAGTGTCAAATCTGTTATCTGCCAGTGAGAGGGAGGTAAATACTAAAGGCAATAACGTCTGATTAATCTGAGATAATTGAATACCAAATAGTACAAAAAACTTACCATCCCCTCCATCTTCGAGGTAAACTGACCACCACACTGCTGCTTCAATTTGGACAAGATGCTTCTTTCATGATCATCACTGGCACTCTTGTCAAAAAGTAATCGGCGAGAGAGCTTTTTCCTAGATCCAAACAAAAAGGGAATAGTCTTTATTGTCAATCTTTCGGTACAGAATTAACTAAAATCAACACTACTACCATACACCATAGTGTCTCAAAGGGGTTGAATGTATGCAACCTTATCTTTGTTCTTTCAACACGGTGGTTATTTTTGAATGACCCCTAATTAAAACTATTTCGTGACAAAATGGGAATAGTCTTTATCGTCAATCTTTCTGCAGAGAATTAACTAACATCAACAACAGTACCATAGACCATACTACTCCCATAGTGACATAGTGTCTCAAAGGGGTAGAATGTATGCAACTACCTTTGTTCTTTCAACACAGTGGTTATTTTTGAACGAACCATAATTAAAACTATTACCTAATTGCATCAACCAAATGCTACATCACAATATAGAGAACCGCACAATTAAATGAGTCATTTCAATTTATTCCATCGCATTTTGGTACCAAGAATCGACCATATAACAAATACAAGGAGGAATGATAAAAGGCTGACCTGTAGAATTCAGCAAACAGGTCTTTATCACTCACATAAGCAAGAAGCTTTACCACCTGTAGAGTTTAAATAATCGGTCAGGCATATACCTACTCCAATTTTGTATGATGGTCATTACCTGTTAGAATTTACCTTATCAAGTGAGTCTTCGATAGCATCGTCGCTAAGTTTTTCGCTACCTCCTTTCTTGAGAATATTATCACAAAAGGTTGCCAGAAGTTCGGCACTTGAGCTACCAGCAACACCTTTGTGCAAAAAAACCTCAAATGCTTTTTTGAGAGTCTGCAAAACACCATAAGCTTCATGGCAAGATAACATACCATATATACACCTAATTACTTATCATTCAAGTTAATTACTAAAAGGACACACATGAACCTTGTAAAAGATGGTGTGACTATTGAAGCACTCAATCACATAAGCCATGAACTTGTCATGCAAATTTATCACCTTCCTGACAAACACCTAATGAACAAGAAATTTAATGTCAGAGTAATTTCAACCAACAAAAATACAATACAAGATGCATTCATTAATAGTTCTGAGAAATTAGCAATTGAAAACTTAGTGGGAAGTATAACAGAAATGAAAAGAAGGGAGTGAGAATCTCCAAGTTAGGGCACCTGCCTGCTCGTATGAGCCACCGGCAACATTTTCAGCCTGAAGGTAAACAAAATGTCAGCTAGACAGCAAGACAAACCAAACAAAGAAAGGAATACCGCCAACGAATAGTAGTGTCAAGCATAGACAGCAAACAAACATAGATATCAACATAGGTCAAATAATCCAAGAAATTCAACACTATATGGGCCACATGAAAAAAATCACTATATTGTAGTTTTATCTGAACTTTAGTGAAAACAATTATCCAGAATGCATAAATCATAATTTTCAAAAGAAAATAAGCTATCTTTGGGCTTCGAAGGCCTACACGGTGTTTAAAATCAGAGCAATCTGAATAATACATCAGTCTTCTACTGCCGAAAGGTAATTCGAAATCACCAGATAAAGCGTATTTTCTATTAATACGGAGAATACAGAATCACAGAGACGCTTAAAGCAGTCAAACAAGAAAACAACCACCAAAGTAACATAAAGTAAACAGACAAGTTTATAACCAAGGAATTTGTGGATATTAGTTCTTCAGCAACAGGTTTCGAGCTTTCGACGCGGTTGAGATCTAACACCAACGCAGGTAGGAATAAGGGGAGCAGAGGCATGATGACTTGACGTCATCCTCACCCTCCTCCAGTCACTAGCCTGGCCATGTCCACAACTCTACACCAGCTAACGTGAAAAAGTAAGGCCCTAGTTTTGAGGCTTGCAGCGAATCAAATCATCATTACAACCGTGAGAAATAACAAACTCAGTATTGAGGCTTGCAACAAAAAAAAGAGCATCAATGCAGCCATGAAGAAGTGACAAATTCAACAACACTTGGATCAATATTTTCTCCGGCAAGAGCTTGTAGGCAAGTTAACTGCAGATCCTGCTAATGATTATGGAACATACCTTACTACTTGCAGCATCTTCTGCCAGTTGAACCAAGGCTGTACCTTCGTCGATGATAAGCTGTAGGAGAAGAGCAAATATCAACAAAAACAATTATGACACACGCTGCTAATGCTGTAAAATATGCGGCAAACGTTACCTGCTTCATGATTGTTCCAATAGGTTCCAACCCCTTTGTAACTTTGCTGTAGAGTCTGTACATCCTTGATAGATCCTCCCTCTAACAACAAAAAACTACTCTTCATTTATAAAATAGATTAGACAATAAATTCACTGGCCATAAAATTTGGTAGAAGCAAGGACACCTTGTCTTCTCTCAGCAATGAACGACATCCAGAGTTCTCTTTCTCAAGCAATTGGTTTTCGAACACCCATAATAACTCATGCCGCACTTTCTGAATGACATCAAACCAGCCAAACCATTACAAAATCTCCACAACAAATGAAATACAGAAAAGGCTTATGTGAGTCCAACCCCAAAAACCAAATGTTGAATATAGATATAACAAACCTCTAGAAGTTTCTCCTCAGTATCAGCATGCAGATAATGAGCTACTCTATCCTTCTCTTTCTTCAAACATTCCTCAGACTGTATCATCATATGAAAATCAATAAATGACGATGCTAATCCTACTGGGCATAAATGCACCTTGTACGAAAACTAGGGGAAGAAAAAGCGTAGAATATTGCCTTTAACATGTACTCTGGACACGAATCCTCTAGAATCCAACATGCAGCCTTCCGGGAATAGAATGCAGCAGAATCATCCAGCATAGGTGCCTCAAAATCATTAACATAGCGCTCTGTTCCAAGTTCTATGTATATGTTAAGGGCATTTTTTAGTAGTGCTCGGTCAATTTGTCCTCCCTCCCTTTCCACATTAATCTGCTTGCAAAAATTGTTTAGTTAGCTACTTGGCAAATATTAGTGCAAATGTCTAAATAATTAACCTACCAAGGCTAGAATAGCATCCTTAGCGTTGCCATGCAATTCTTGATGAACCTTATAAAAAGGAGGTAAAATAGCCATTAGTTCAACTAATGCAGAACGAAATTAGAAGCTATTAAGCCAAACGTATGAAGCAAAGTCCAAAACAGAACCTAAGAAACAGCTACAACAAAGTTTCACATTTGCAATAAGCAAAAAAAGGAGAGGTTTGCTTCATACCAGATCTCGAAAGCAATTAATTCCAGTTTCATGCAATGAAGGAAATGCTCTTCGAGTGACATAGTATCGGTCCAGATAGTTAAAAAATCTAGACAGCCACCTGATCATTACTTTATGATTCAACCATCTTTTCACAAGTTCTTTCAGCAAGAATTCGCCGTGCTTCTGCCTTAATGCTGGTAAAACCTGAATCACATCAAGCAAGTATTGATAAGATACCACTAAGTGTATAATCTGTTAGCGCCGAAAACAGAAATGGGACGTCAGTCACTTTGGAGTTTGGACCAAGAAACTGATGTGGCTACGCAAAAATGAATAAATGAAAGAACTGAAATTGGTGCTTCAAAGATAGAGCACACTTAGGGCCGGCCAGTGGCAGACCCATAAAAATGTTTCTGGTGTCCCTATGAAATTTTCTAATATATTACTATTATTTTCAGTACAGACTACTGTGGCAAATGCGCAAACGATGTTCAAATGGAAAAAAAAGCACATGGGTCTGTTTTCTTACTGTATCTTGCATGTAAGCCACGAACACCTGCTTATAATTTTCATAGAGCTGTTGAGAGTAACCACAGTCCTCTGTCTGAGTGCACATGTTGTATATTGTCCTGCACGAAACTATAATTTAGCAACAAAAAGCTTTAATACACAAAAATATCATTTAGACCACAGTGGAAGGGCCAGGTACGTGTATAGCATCATGTAGTCTTCAGAGCTAAATGACGGCTCAGGTAATTCTTCAAGTATCCTCTTAAGCTTTGCAATCCCTTTCTCCATAAAGTCCCATCCTTCCTCCAGTTCAATGACAGGACCATCATCCATCTTCTATTCAGGCTATCAGTGATTTAGTTTGGTTGTCCTGCAACACGTGACAAGAAAGTTGTGTGATGCAAATTCAACTGCTTACATACTAAAAACATAACAAAAACACGAACTTCATCCGCATTTATCTTTGAAAAGCTAATCATAGCATATGTGATCAATAAAAAAAATTGGCAACATAGATTGTAAAGATGCACAGGGACGAAAACAGAAGACAGTGAAATCAGATATCATTCAGAAGAAAGCAGGTCAAACACTCAACAACGACAACAACTGAACAACTATATACCCGATGTCCTCAAGGGCTCCTATAAACCGTGCGTAAGAGAGTCGGATGTACACAACCTTACCATGGTGCAGCCAATTACGTCATCATTTTGCTTTATTCCACCAAAATCCAAAACAAATGAATAGCAACAAAAAATGCAGCACTAATTACCCAACACCAACGTCATAACAAAGCAACCGACACATTTAAGCACTATCTTGACATCAATTTTCACTAGCTCTTATTCATACTGTTATATACACAACATTTCAAGCGTCCAAGAAACTATAACTCCAGCAAGTAAGACAACTCGACGAGTGAACCCCGCCTTCAATCATAATCAACCAACTTAAATCCTAAAATCAACACAAACATATCCAACCAATTATACTCTTTTATCTATTCTCCATCTTTCCCCAATATAATCCGCCCTAATTCAGCAAGTATACTAGTCCTATCATCCTATATTACTCCAACACTTCACTTTGGTCGCATATCCGACATTTCGCGAAAAATTAACCGTATCTGACACTCTTAACAATGTGTCGTGTCCAGCCAAGTCCGAAACTCGGCGTAACATACTCCGTAATACTTATCTGGCACAATCAACTAACTAATTCAAATTAATTCCACCAAAATCGCCGTAATTAAAACTCAAATTAAATTCGACGAACTGTTACCGTAATTAACACCGATAAGCATAAATGAATAAATAAAAATGCGCAATCAATCAAACTCGTCGCAATTAACATCAACAACAACGAATTAATACAGAAAATTAATTACAAACAAAGATTAATTTAATAACTAAGACGGGGAGTGTAGATGAGTTTTACAATTTAGGACGCGTAAAAGAGTACGGAAAAAGTGGTGTATTTATAGCTTAATGAGAAACCGTCTCTCGACGAATCGTAAAAGATGATAATTGAGTTACAGTGGGATAATTAGGGTTTGCAGAAAATTGAGGAAGTGTATAAAGATTGTAGAATAGGCTTACAGTTGAGTAGCGAGTGAAGAACCGTCTTTGGAAGTGGAAAATGGAGAGAAGATGGAGGAGGGAAAATGTGACACAGATTTCCACTTCCGCTTTTCACACACACGGTAGTCGTGACTAGCGGACCTGCTCTTATAGGTGTAGTGCTCCAAGTATAAAACACAAATGGTTTTGACGATTTGAATTTATAGTCCTCCCTTCCAATCAATATACAGATGGCGCATTTCTTTTTCACAAAATTTCACTTTAGATGGATAGTATCCGTCTAAAATTGTAGACGGATTAAATATTTCACCACTTTTATATTACGAAACAATAAGTGGGTGGTGGTTAGCATGATATTTTTGCGTGCCCGTGAAGAATTAAACCTACAAAGTGGTGACATATTTGACCCGTCTACGATGAGACTAATTGTTTCTTTTTACCAACGGAGTATTTGTCAATGTAGTTATTGCAATGTTAATATTCGAGTTATATATTATAAAAAAATTTGTAAGCTTTTCATATTTTTATTAGGTGTTTTTGTCAAAAACTACCTTATAGTTAGGGGTATTTGTAAAAAAAAAATCATCATCATGTTATTTTTTTTGCTTTAGACTACCTTTATTTTCTCTTTTTTGGTCAAAAACTACATGTGTTCAAAATATAGCGAGATTTGGTTGATTTAACGACATTAACCTATCTCACATGACTTTGTTAACATCAAACAACAATAATCAACTGCGTTAAATCCCTAATTTAACTTTACATAAACAAAATTTATGTTTTCTCATTTGAATAATAACTTCGAACAAGTTAAGCGTATGTACATTATGACTTCCCAAAATTGTGCCTAATCAAAATTAAAACGCAAAAGAGTCAAGAGATACATATTTGATATTTCAACTAGAAAACTAAACAAATTTGTCTATATTTCTACATTTCTTAGCATAGGTGGTTATTGACCAAATTTAAGAAAACAAAGGTGGTAAAAAACAAAACAAAATGTAAGATGTTCTTTTTACAAATACCCCTAAATATAAGGTAGTTTTTGACAAAAAAAAATCTGTTTTTATTATAAATACAAATGAATCTGTATCAGATAAGATCAAGCATAACTATATTTTCATTTTCTGAGGGTTGAGGGACGAAGAAGCAGGAGAGAAACCAGGAAGCAGATCAGGAAACTTTCTGTTGTTAGAAGGAAGGCAAAACACCTTGTTGAGAGCAGCGGTAGGGTCGTCTGATGGGCTTGGGTTCTTGGGACCTGAACACAAATAAAAGTAAGCCAATGAGCAAAACAAGACGTGAAGCACAACAAGAAAGCTGCTTACTCTGGGCCAGGATCCAAGTTTCGAAGATATAATCAGCACGCAGCGGAATGGAGTCCTTCCTGATATAGAAAAACTCCTCAAACCATTTTTCATCTTTCGACTTCACATATGCTTAAAGACAACATCCCCTCGGCCGCGGAAAGAGTAATGGCCATTCCCCGGCGAGCGGATTTCAAACCTATGCGCTAGGTTTTCAAGGCTGATGCTGTTACCCGCAATTTGATTCACAACGAGATTGTAAAGGAGGACCCTCCATACGTACACAAAAATTTAGGCCATTGGAAAAGTGCTTGATGTACAAGAAGCCTTGAACCAACTGAGGGAAAGGGAAACCGAGGCCGAACTTAAAAGGGTAAGGATACATGCAAATCCATCCCCTTCGGTAGGCATCCGCCTTTTGCCTGGGAGAGGGGATGAAGATCTCCACTACCTCGTCACCAAGCCCCAACAACTCCTTGATTCTAGGAATGTCGGCTACGGTCGGGGAAGAATCGCAGTTGTAGGGGTGCCTAAGGAGGTCCCGGGATGGAAAAAGGGGGCCAGGTTCGAGGTTGGTCGGCGAAGTAGAAGATAAAGAGGCTTGACGCGTTTTACCCATACCGAAATGAAAAAGAACAGAAAAGAAAGGTGGGTTACCCGACAGCAAAGATCGGAATTCCGGCGAAAATGGCAGGAAACTAGGGTGAAGATGAGGAGCGAAGGGTAAGGGTTTTTAGGAAGAAGTAGGGTTTTGGAAAATTTGAAAATAATAGAGGAAAGAGGAGGTGGAGGACGATTGAGATTAAATAAGGGGGAAGTGACGGAGCGCGAGGATTAAGGGCAAGTGAGGGAGTAATGATGATTGTGTGAGAAGCTTGGCAAGAAACTTCGCAAACTCGATCAGATAATTTCCCGCTCGTCACTTCGAAGCGTGCCTCACAAGAAAGTAGGGGCAAACTATTTGGCCAAAATCTGCATATTGGGCCATTAAGACGGATCAAGCCAAAGGCTGAGTTAGAGTAAGGAGTCCACAAATGAGATAAGGGGAGATAGGTCGTTGGCCAAGAGTCCAGCAGGGAGAATGTAAAAAGAATCACGGGGCATGGACGGCAGCACGCGGCAAAAAAGGCTATCAGAAGCAAATCTCGGCTATCTTAGCAAGCAAGCAACCAAAACTTACTAGGGTTTAGGTCCTATAGAAGGCGAAGAAAGATGGAAAGAGCATTCATTCACATACGAAACCTTAGACATTGTACTAGCAATTATCGAGCAACCTCCATTGTAATCATCCTCCGTCTTACAGAAAAGTCAGTCGTCCCCCTCCCGTGGTCGTTTCCCACATTGGGTTTTCCGCGTCAGCAAAGTTCTTAGTGTCAATCTCTTATTTACGTCTTTATTTATCTACGTCCAAATCACACATTCACGATAAAAACCTTTTAGTTAACGCACAAGGCCACTTTGACCTAAATACATCTAAGTTGGTAAAAAAATACCAAAACAGCTACTTTCTCCTAATGGATTCGTCCTATGATATAGGACGATCCTATAAAAGAGTTATTGCTTTTTTTTTTAGTGCTTGACGAGGTCGAGCACTCGGGCCTATAAAATGCGAGCAGTAGCCGGGCCCGAAGTGATATATGGGACGTGCCGGGCTGGGATGCTAAACGTCAGCCCATGGAGTCCGGCCGAGTCAAAGTGACCCGCTACATTTAACCGCTCTAGTTGCACTCTTGCACCATTGCACATAAGACGATCGTAATAGTAAAATGGGCTATTTTTAGAGGTTTGGACCGTTTTCAATTTTTCATTATTTTTCCAAGCAAATTAAGAAGTTTTTAGAGCTAATAACGACCTTACCTTTAATTGCGTAATTAGTAGGTGGAGTTTTCCAAGCAAATTATACAAATGTTTTGGTTATTTTCGTTACATTTGCAAAAACACAAATAAAAAATAAAAAAATAGAGCAAAGTGAGCATTGCACAAGATGAGCACAGCAGTGGTGACGCCATGGAAGCAGCTTCTTCTTCAAGCTGTGGAAGCAAATGCTCACCTCAAACACTCTTCCTTCTTCCAACTCGTACGTACTCTTTCCGTCTCAATCATTTATTTACCTTTGATTAAAATACCGTCACTAAAAATGAAAAATAAATGAACAATTGTGACGGCAATATCCTCTACAGGCAACAATTGGAGCAGATGGAAGACCCGCTAATCGCACTGTTGTTTTCAGGTGATTTTGTTTTTCTTAATTTGAGGGAAATTAGTTGTACTTTTAGTTTGAATTAGGATATTTTTACTGATTAAATTGTATTGGTTGATGATAAACAAGGGGGTTTCAAGAAGAGACTGATAAAATTCAGATTAATACTGATTCTCGCAGTCACAAGGTATATATTTTATATTTCGTTTGTCGCATTTGATTGTTTACGTTTTTCAAAATTCATCGATAAGGTTGTGTAATCGATATCGATACGTTTGAATGATTGATTCAGATTTAATTGTAGTGATAGTGTAAATTAATTGACTCATGAATTTGAATTTGAATGAGAATATAATAGTAGTAGGTGGATGAGGGAAAAATAAAAAAAAAAGAATGTTGAGAGTGGGATTTGAACCCACGCCCTTTCGGACCAGAACCTTAATCTGGCGCCTTAGACCAACTCGGCCATCTCAACAACTTGCTACTTTTTAAATCTTTTAATATTATACGGAGTATAAGAAGTACATAAGCAACACATTTGTCTGTATAACAATGTAGAAAGAGTTCATGGATTTTTGGTAAACGTAAGGACACTACACTAGTAAGTCAAATGAGGAAATGAAATCTATATTTGCACTTTGCAGCGCTGCGCTGGCATTGTCCCGCGATTCCGCGAGCTTAGGCGTTTGGAGACGTATATTTTGTTTCTACTATCTATTTTTGGTATATTGAGTTTTTTTTTTCTTGGTAGAACAATGTAGAGTATTTTGTATTTTAATAAGTGGAGACATACGTGTTTGTCCATGTCTGATGGAACAAAAAATATATACGGAGTATTAATTTTTTGGGGTTTGTAATTTTGTATAATCAATTGGATTAAGCAAAACTGATTTGATTTTTTTTTTTTTTTTACATGCTGAGTGTCGGTTGGAAATTACCACTATGATACGGCAGGTAGAAGTGACACTGGGTAGTGAAAAAGATAGAGACATGAAAGTGTCATCTTTGTTTGAAACTTAAATAGCATTACTTGGTAAATTGTGTCCCTTGTCTACTTCCAAATAAACAGCGCCGGCTGATATCATTGTTTGAACATAGTATAGAGAAATGTAGTGAAGCGTATATATCCCATTAGAAGCTGTGAATTCTTTTGGTGTGGTTGTAGTTCGATGATGGTACATTGGTGTCGTAGACTCTCACATAATGCTGCAGAAGATGGAATTTACATTTGACACTAATTGAATTTTGCTAGAGGAGTGTGTATTCATGCTGTTTGTCATAGTTCTTTCCCAATCATATACGTGTACAATTACATATGTTTTCTGTTTGTGCAGATTAGAGATATTGAGCACTGGCCATTTGCTGAGGTAATTCACACTTTCACTTGACCTTCGTTTTTTTAACCTATTATCTTAATATATATACATACACACAGGCACACAGCCAACCGCATGCACACGGATATATAAAAAAATTCGATCTCTGAGTACACGTGTAATGTGCATTGGTTTAAGTCATCCACAATAAATGGATAAGCTGATTTTACATTTTTCTGTAGATTTGTTGGTACTTCGTAGGTTCTTGGGAGCAGTTTAGAATTAATGGATATATTGATATCATTGATGAGTCAAACTCTGATCCCCTAAAACTTCAGGTCAGTTTACAAGTCTCAGTTCTGCATACATTTTTTTGACAACATCTTCTATTTTGAAATTCGAATATATGCAGTGCATAATAGCTTTTTGTGATAATGTTTTTCGTTCAATCAAATTGTTCAACATTTAATAAGTCAATCTAGTATACTAGAATTAAAATATTAAAGTTTTGTTGGGGGACTTGTAGTGTTGGATGTACAATTCAAATTTTCATTTGTGATTTCAACCATTTTTAATGTCTACTGATATATTCCAGTTAATTAAGTAGCATTAGGGTTATCCCAACAGAAGTACTAATTGTGTACATGCGATATACTTCCATGTTTTTGAGTTTTGAAACTTGTCTGTGATTTATGTGTATGGTTAGTTGGTTACTGTAACCTGTTGTTCATTAGAAAATTTGTGCTATTTAGCTGTACAATTAAAGCTGAGTACATCAGCCTGCTGTCGGAGTCACTTCGTGCTGATATGGTTTTATTTCACCCTTCTCAAAAATGAAATGCAGCAAAGAGAAAAGGCTTGGTTTGCTAGTTCATTGAATTCCAGACTGCAGTATCTAGGTCCGGATCCAGGGCTTCCGTCAATTACTGAAGATTTACCAAAAGATATCAAATTGGATCCTTCTGCTGGCCCAGTTAGTCCATTCTGTCTGCTAGTTCTAGATCCAGATAAGGTCACACTGGAGTTGAAGTTCCTTATATCTATTACCAAGCTTATCTGGCATGTCTCACTTTCAATCTTCTTGCGCAGGTGGATTACTTGAATTTGAAGACTAATATGAGGGCAAGTTTTGAGTCCAGCAGCTTGAATGGAATTAAAACTTGGAGTAGAGAGATAATCAATCCTTAATTTTTTATCTTTTGGTCGTAAGAAATGGTGCTGTTGATTAGTCTATTATGAGCTCTCTCTTTTGTAATGCATATACAAGGAGTTATGTTCATTTCTTTTTATTTATCTATGCAGCCATGTTGCATTTATCCCTGCGAAATCAGGGCTATTGAATTTCCTCTTAAAACGGTATTAGTAGTGTATTTAATTTAAAGCCTTGAAGTTCTATCTGTTCACGGAAAGAGCTGTAGTTCCCTGAATGAAATCATTGGGTGTAACTTGTGTTTCTTGAGAGTGTTCTCGAACTTGACATGTTTTATTGGCAAGATAGGGACTAAAACATTTACTTTCGGAGGGTGTTTATTAAGGTGGCATTGATCATGGAGCTGGATTGTATAGTAATCTGATACAATGCAGAAAAAAGATGTTTTAGCAACCTGATCAGGTATATTTCCAATCCAAATACATATTTCTCTCACTTTGTCAATAGTGACTACACACTCCCCATAAAAAAAATGATTCCACCTTTAATAATGTGGAATTACCTGCCATATATTGGTAGGCTATATGAATTGACTCATACCATGTAAGATATGTATCTGTATATGCACAAAATTTAGCAGTTTTCTAAGATAGACTAAACTGCTGTTTGGTGTTCAAGATGCTTCTGTAACTGTCCATGTATCCCCTTCCTCCCTAAAAGGAAGAAAATAAACATCAAATGTATGAGGCCTGTGGACTCGGCGATTCCATCCATCAAATATCCTTACGAGCTTCCTCCTTCAATGTTTTAAAAGCAGAATATATAAGGCTTATGAGCATGGCAAACCCCTGTTCCTTAGAGAAAGAGACTGCATAGAACTATCTGGCTTAGAACTGCAGGGCGACTTTCTTCCTAGCATTTTGGTAGATCGGCTGGTGGATGCGGAAGTTTCTCTTCCTTGCCTTGACCATTTTTTACAATTAGCGCTG
The DNA here is from genome assembly GCA_018983105.1 of Silene uniflora. Lineage (NCBI taxonomy): Eukaryota > Viridiplantae > Streptophyta > Magnoliopsida > Caryophyllales > Caryophyllaceae > Silene > Silene uniflora. Next base: position 11,079 of record JAGPOY010000234.1, on the reverse strand, counting down.
TTGATAGGCCCCAAGACATGTGCACTTCCAGGTGACAGTGCATAAACCAAACCCCTAAGAATTCCCAATATTTTATTACAACCGAATGAATTAGGAGCCCAACATTGATTGTCTATGAATAAAAAGAATTGTCTATGAATAAAAAGAATTAATAGACATACCTGGATTATCTGCAACGAATCGAATTGCTGCCCACCCGCCTGCAGGCACTCCTATGGTGTTCAATTTAGGTGGATCAATCAAGTTGAGGGAAGCAGTTTGAGAGTTGTAATTTCCTGAACCATAGCCTACCACATAGAAGTTATAGCCATGAAGGTGAATGGGGTGGTTCTCAGTTGTCACAGTTCCCGTGCCTTGTAGGATTATCTGCACACGAGACCCATATTCTATGACTTTGGTTTTGGTTCCAGTGATGGATTGTGTGTTATAAGGAATGTTATTAGGGGCATGATTAACAAAATCATAGCCCTTCAGTGGGATATCTGGGAAATCTTCTGTGAAATGGCCATCGATTTTTCTATAGTATGCCTCGAGAAGCGAAATGTTTGGCATGATAAAACTCACATTGTTCATTGAGGCTGCCATTACACCTCCTTTGAGACCCTGACAATTTTCTGAGGGGGTCGTCGAGGTGCATTTCTGTACATTTAATCCAATAGTGATGAAAAGGTTGGTGTCAATCTCTTTTGGGATATTTGTGGGGTCCAAGCTTCGTAGACCTTCAATGATGGAATTGCTAGTAAGGGTATCATTGAATTTTGGCAAGAGGGCTAATGATGGAATAGTGTCTGATTTGGTGCCAGAGTATTGGAAGTAAGCAATGGAGGAAATGTTTTGGAAGGTAACATTCTTGGCAGACATGTAAGGACCCATAGACATTGAATACTTGCCTATCTGCTGATTACTTGTTATGAGAACATTCATTGTTTGGCCCGGACCAAGCATGATCTGGTTAACTGTTAGTGGCTTCGTGTACTCCCCATCAGCTTCGACTATTGTAAGATTATGATTGGCGACAGCAAAGAAGTGCTGCATGTTTAGGGCTGCATTAATTATTCGTAGTAGGTAGGTCTTTCCTGGTATAACATCGAGCTTATATGTATCTGTAATAAGCAATGTAAATGAGGTTAGCATATAATGAAATCTTTCGCGAGAGACAAGTAAACCCATTCATTAGGCAAATATTTGCCTTAACTTTTTACGTATAGGTGCTTACAATGCCTGGGAAGTCGTATTGCCTGTGTTTTTTATTTTCTATGAATTTTCAAAAACTGTTTGGCTTAACGTATGATGTAGATTCCACAAGAAATGCCACTCATCTATGGGAGCCTAGGAACCTCCATTTTGACGACATTATAGTTTAAATATTGTGAAAACCTAACAACCTACTCTTCCGTGTTTCTGTAATTCTCGTGATTAATTATTGTTTTTTTTTCTTTGCAATCACATGGCCATTCGCCTCTGGAATGTTTGGTCGATGACCATATAACAGCCTAAGAGCGACTTGATTGTGTCACTAGTCATTACCATTAATTGAGCAGTTGTAGTTGGGTCCTGGCTGACCATTAATGGTGAAAGCATCAGCTGGCGGAGGACTTCCTCCCCTTGATAATACACCGTGCTCAAGCTGCACGAGGTCCTTCTTCCAGTATTCTCCTGTGAAGTATAATTCCAGATGTTTTATGTATATACTAAAAAGAGAAACTGAAAAGTTGATTAGAACTTTGCAGGGATGATAAGAAATATATCTACCTAGAAGTATGGCGTGTTCTTCGTAAGGCGGGTCAAAAGGGTAGGGTATTCCATGCTTGGGAAATACGACTATTGCTCCATACACAGTGCCGCGAAGCCAGGATGTATGAGCATGCCATAGAAGAGTGCCTTTTTGCTTCACCAATGTAAACTTATAGGTGAAAGTCTTTCCTGGTTGAATTGGACATTGGGTGATGTATGAGGGACCATCATACCAGCAGGAGAGCTTCTGACGAACACCGTGCCTGGTAAGTGTGTTGACATAAATGTTTTTTAGTTTTCTTTATATGCTGCCTAGTAGGTGTAGCACAAATACAAAAATGAGGCCGTCTTGCAATTATTTTTGTGAGACTGTTCCATTTACCCACTATCAATTAATTTGGTTTAATTAATGGGTAAACGGATCTGTCTCACACTTGTAACGAGTGAGACTGTCTCTAATGAGACTAAATGTAAGTACCAATGTATTGTGACATTGTAAGGGGACTCGTTGGTGACTTTGATCGCCACTCTGTCATCTTCTCGAGCGTAAATGACTGGTCCTGGATACATGCCGTTTATGGTAGCTATGTTCCTGGTGTTGCACAACTTCGTGACCCTGGTCATTTGCACCTAGGAGATAACATAAACCTGAGTGAATATGTATATATAGATGATAATGCAATGTGCTTATTATATACAAACGAAATAAAAATTACAGAGAGGCCGAGAAACCTTAAAGTCATAGAATTGGGTTGAGGGTTGACCGAGTTGACGCACGATGGTATTAGGGTGAGACTGAACTTTCAGTATCAGAATAAACCACACCGCAATGCAGACAACTGAATTGGCCATCCTTGAGATGATCTCTCTTACTCAGAAGGGCTGAGATGTTACTAGAGGCTGAGGGTTTTATAAACTATAAAAGAATGTGGTGATTACTTGTTTTCGTAGCTGATACTTTGTTATGATGCCATAGTTCTGTAACATGGTCTGGTGATGATAAGTTGTTAGGGCATGGGTGTACAGTATTGGTCATTGTAGGGAAGGTCTTGGCTTTTACGTGTATCAAACTCGATTCCAAAAGAAGGATTACTTTTTGTTCATCTTTCATGCCTCCTGTAGAGAAAGTGAGATCTCTTTTGTACTTAGTTTACAACCTAGCGTAATTGGTAGTGGTACTCATGACTCGGGTTTAGATCCATCTAAGCGTCAATACCCTTGTAGCTCCATCGCCTCCATGTACGCAAAACACCAAATACAAGTAATGATCATAGTCTAGGTCTCTGTATACTTTGGTACATCATGATGTTCATTGTTTCTTGAATGGAATGGTAATCATGTTATATCATAATGGTATTTGATTAGGATTAATGGTACACGTTTAGTTTAATGTAGGATCATTTTGTTAATTATACCGCTCAATCAGTGATACGTATTCATGGTTTTTTAATTACGTGAAGTGAATATATTTCTCATGAATGTAATGCTTACTGATAAACTGATACTAACCTCTATTTCATAGGTCATGGATATTACTCCTCACGACTATAGTTGTTTACAGGGACGTCTTGTCTATGAATAATGTATTTTCAAAATTTTATAAAGGTCAGGTCCGGCTTGACCGTCTCAACCCCATTAGGCTGCATGTCCGAGAGCTAGAAAGATTCACATGGTCCCGGCCCGTGTCAATCTCAAACCAGTATTTGTCACCTCTACTCTTAACATTACCAAATAGGTTAGTTAGAGTATATTTTGCGCTTAAGAGTATATTTTACGGTTATGTATGTCGAATCCTTTCATGTACTGGTTTGTTGTTGTTTATTTGCTCTTGTCATGATTGATGGTTTGACATGTGAAACATTTTACCTGTTTCAGGCTAGAGAAATACTTCTATCAAACAATATGTCCAGCAAATCCAGATGTTAAAGAGCAAGAAAAGTGAAGAACAGAAAGAGAAATGCATGCAAATATGTGAATGAAGGAAAAGGAGGTTAAAAAGACAGGTATGGATGGTGTTTTTTTTAAACACAAACTTTTGCACGCCTTTCCGACCACATCTTTCACCTATGGGGTTTGCTTCTTTGCTTTTTGGACATGCCTTCTCATTGCTCAAATGTCACAATTATGGCATTCTTTAAAGTATGCATTTTGATTCTTCTCTACGTCTTTATACCAATTAATCATGAATTTCTTTGGGATTCGAGGCGAATTTGCTAGCATTGTACTCCTGATTAGCCTATTCGGTTGTGCAAAAATCTGTCGCTTGAGTACTGGACTGTCGTATTCGTACAAGGTGTTTAGGGTATAGAAACATCGTGATTCTATGTTTTAAACAATAGGAACATCGTGTTCTATGCCTTGTACAATTGTACAAATAAGACCGTCGCATAAAAGACTTGGTGATGAGTTTGTGTGACATGTATGTTATTCTCTCTTGATGTGTGATCACTTAATATGAGAAGATTAACATGAGAAGGGACGATCATTACTCGTCCGTCCATTGCTTAACCGTCTACTTGCAACTTATTTGTATTATCGATAATACATTTTCCACTTGAAATAAATCAAACCTCAACAAACTAACGAAGATTTTCCGTCATGCTCATGTTATGAGTTGAACATCGCCACCTAAATAAGAGCAGCTAGTTATTAGTAATTAGATATTTTAGATGTTTCGTCTAAAAGCCTCTTTTTATTGGATAAATGTAAATGGATTCATGTACGGGGTTGCAAATTTGTATACGAGTTTGTGTTTTTGATTGTGAGTCACAATGTTGTTGCCATCCAAGAGGCTTATTATGTTAGGAAGAGTTTGTTGCTAGAGATTGAGGTTTGTTAGTTGATTAATGTGATATTGAACAAATCTCCTATGAGGTTTGTCTATTGCTAATGCTCATTTATGCTCTTATAAGCTTGTGTAACTCTATTTTCGAACAGTCGGTCTCTCTTGTGACGGTCCCAAATATAACGGCTTTAAGATAAAAAGTCCATTCTTAAAATGTTACCTATTAAATAATGGTCACATTTTCTCACTAAAATAATCACATTTGGGTCCGTCACAATTTTTAATGAAAAAAAAAACCCAAATAAGAATTTGCAATTTCCCAATGGTTTTTGAAAGTAACTTTATTTGCTTCGTGTCGCTCTGGCTCAGAAAAAATCAATTTAATACTCGTCTCATCAGTTTGTCACATGCTTTACTTATGACAGCATAAAGAAAGCAAAAAGTCCTGCTGAAGACGGGTCGGATCTTGCAATGGGTAATTTGTGAGAGGAAATGGGTAGAGGGGACAAGGTGAGCACCCCCCATGTACTCCCCCACTCACATCTCATGGGTATTTTGTGAGAGGAAATGGTATCCGTCTTCATTTGTGACGGATATGGTGTGTCTTCAATGAGATTTTGTGTAAAGACATTAAGAGAATAGTTATAAGTTATAATTTAGACAATAGTTATAAGTTATAATTTCCCCATCACTCATCTGTTTATCTATTTCATATTCAGGGGCTTTAAATATTAATTTACCTTTTTATATTGAAAATATTTGTGAAAGATAATTTGATCATCCACATAACCTACCGTTCACTTGTCATTCAATAACAATTAGAAAATGAATCATGAATGGAATCTCCCGAATAAATTTCTCAAAGTATTTTCCCGCATAACTTACAACTCTCTTTGATGAGCCTGCCTTCTCAAAGTATTTTCCCGCCTAACTTACAACTCTCTTTGATGGGACTGCCTTATTAAGTGAGCATACCACATACACATTCTAAGTTGGGCTGTCCACTTTCACTAATTGCTTTTGCATCAAGTCTAATTTATATTAAAATGATATATACAGCCTAAGGGCTGTATTTTTTTTTTGAAGCGAAAATGATCATTTCATTAATAATAAGTCATACGACATCTACAATAAAAGTCGAACGTAATTGGAAACAAATCGATAAAAACCAAATATACTACAATCTCAATCAAACGAAGATCTCTAAATTTGATGGGCTCATGAGACGCATCTGCACATCCTCTAACCAATCGGCTCGAACGGCCTTGCACAAGAGGGTCTTCAAATCTTCCATAGGTTTGACGAGAAAAGAGCAAATCTGGGCATAAAGATTGTAACCAGCACACTGACATCCATTGTAAAACCACATGACACGCCATTGTAGCACTGATCATCCACATCCCTTGAACAATCAGGGAACTGCAAACTCTCCAAAAGAGGGCCAAAACCCACCAAAAGATGGGAACAAAACTCTCACAGACGGAGAGGACAGCAAAGCGGAAAGAAAAGCAAACATAACATAAAATAAAAAAACTGAACGAACTAAAATGAGAATAAAACAACATAAAAAGGATGGAAAAAACCACCGCATTCAACCGACCAACCACCAACACCAAACCCACCACAAGCCTACCAGACCACACCCCAAGCGAAAAGGTAAGACAAGCCCGACGGACCCTTCAGATCCGACAGAGCCACGACCTACCCCCGCAACCCCAAAGACACCCCCAACCAACAAAGCCATGCCAAGCAGAGACCACCAAGGACCTGAATAAACAGATCGGTGATGGCGGAGCCGGGATGGCCAACCGACGAGGGAAGCAAAACATCAACAACAAGGGGCGGAGGATGGACAGATCGCATGAGATAGGCCACGATTCGGCCACATCTCCGGCGAGCGGCAGGCAGGGCAGGGAGGCGTGGGGTGGAAGGGGAAGGCGGCGGTTACTGAAGAAAAAGATGTAGGGTTTTTTTTTTTTAGAGAGAAGGTGGAGGTTTTTTTTTCTAGAGAGACCTAAGGGCTGTATTTAAGAGTTCAATAGCGGAAATAAAACCTTAAATTAAACATTAATGATATCAATAAACACGTAAATTTGTCATAAATCCATACTTTAATTCCCACTTTAAGAAAGTATTTACTCCTTATTTACAACCCTAAGGGTTGTATATATCATTACCCAAAGCAGATGCACCAAATTGGTGCTTCTATTTTTTATGGGCAAAAAAATGGTTTTTTTTGGCTTTTTCATTTTGTTTTAACTTTTAAGGAATTATGTATTTGGCCAAAAAGTGTTTTTAAGTCCAAAAATCACTCCTAAAAGCCGAGCCAAACACACACTTAGTTTAGTAATTTGTAAATCGTCTTTTTAAATGCGTCGTATATTATTTTTACCGGTTTTTTTTAATTAGATTTTACTTCTAACTTAATTTCATAAATTAGTTCCCTGTAACTTAGTTTCAACCGTACTTTGACGGTAGTAAACTTTTGTTTCTACGTCCTTACTAATATTATGTTTACTATATTATAACATTAAATTAAAAGTAGCTTTAATTTATGCAAATAATTTTATTAAAATTGGCTTTTTATAAATTTTATCTTAAAAATATCGTGCTCTAGCACGGGATCTACACTAATTGACTTTAATAACACATTAACACCACATCGAATTGTCTTCGCTTTCCTAATAGAACAATTCGACTCTTATTTTAATGTCTGGATTGTTCCGAATTCCCTATTGAGGTAAACCGGTGTTCCTCTAAAATTGGCAAAAAAACAGAGATGTAAGTTTGAAGTTTTGTATGTAATTTATTCCATCGTTCAAAGATGCAGAAGAGCGAGACCCCTGTCATAGTCGTTCCAACGAAACCATACGATAAACTCATAAATAGTTATGCAAGTGTATATCACTCCATCCTTCACGAACTTACATTATATAATAAAGAATTTACTCATTTATGAACCAAACTCAGATGCGCTAAAATATACCGGTAATTACACTTAAATTACCAACACTCTAGATTTTCCATATTAGTTGTGTCAAAACTATAGGTAAACAACTGACAGGATAAAGGGAGTAGTTATAATTAGTTATATAAAGTCAATTATGCATAAAAAATCATATGGTTCATATATAAGATCGAGATATTTTAAGACTTAGGCCTCGTTTGGTTGCTCACCTAATTTATGGGAATTCTAAAATCTTATGAATTGTGATTTTTGACAGTTGTTTGGTTACCTTATTTTTTATAAAATGGGGGAGTTTTCAACTCCTACATGATGAGGGATTTTAACTACCTACCCCCTTCATGGTCATTGGAAACTCCTAGGAAATAAACTCTCCGGCATGAGCAACCAAACGTATTATTGCAATTCACATGAATTTCGATGTAGGAATTAAAAGCCCGTGCATTACAAATTAACACTTCAATTTAATTCATGCATGAACCAAACGAGGCCTTATTATAATGCTATAAGCATCCCAGTCTTTAAGAAAATGAACATCTTTTGGATTTCTTATACAAGGCATGGTGAATTTAGAACTTGTTTGTTTAGAAAAGCTTCTACAAATGTAAACGTGACCTACTTACGGAGTATTATTAACATTTCAATGATTTTTTAGAAATAAAATATCGAAAATGCAGATATAAGTGGTCCTCTATTTAACATTGGTTTTCCTATCAAATGCTGGTTAATTGGTTGATTTAATCTTAAATTTAGTCTTGGGAACCATTTGTTAATTCGTCTCTATATTGTATTTTTAAGTTAAGATAAAACAGAAACTACAACTAACAATAAGAAGCGCATCTAGTGTAGTGGTATCATAGTACCCTCCCACGGTACTGACCGGGGTTCGATTCCCCGGATGCGCATTTTCTTTTTCATTTTTTTTTTAATGTTTAGATTTCCTTTTTTCTTTCCCTCATCAAAATAGTCTTTCATCCATACAAAATTAACATTAACTACTAGCGTTTATAAAATTATACACTGTGTGTACTAGATTTTCCTTTTTATTTCGCGCATCTAGTGTAGTGGTATCATATAAACCGTGTGCGCGTGACGTTTTTGACATTTTTGAGTAGTTCATAGCTAAATTACCTCAATTCATGTTAAAATACTTGTAGCCTTGTATATGTAATATGATGCATGCTATTAGTAAGAGTTAAGACAGTATGAGTAAAATGCAAGAAGCGAAAAAAATAGTTGGAATGCAATATATAATATAGTTCAGCTCCACGCATTTGTTTACTTTGATTATTAGGGGGAAAAAATTATATAAAAGTAAATAAATGATTGAGACAGAAGAATATCAACTCGCCAAGTCGTGATATTTAAAATCTTGAAGTTTATTTCGTATATACACTGCATAGATCACTATATGTGAAATATTGTATGTAACCATAATACAATATTAAGTGAAAATAGAATGTATTGATCGTGTTTTATTCGCACGTATTTTCTTCTTAGTAACGACAAAAGAAAAACAATTTCATACCGTTTCAATTAAGATCTGCAACGGTAACAAATCAATAAATTCTGATAACAAATACGAAAAACTCCTACAATAATTTTAAAAAAGTTCAAAATTAATGTATATGAAATTGATATATTTGGCAATAAACCCAACTATCTTAGAAAGTGTTAAATCCCAAGTATCCAAGAATACAAGGAAACAAATATTCTATTCGTTCCGGTCAATTGTTGTCCTTTAATTTGGTTTTGGCACAAAGACTGAGGAAAGAGTAGGAGACCAATTAGGAAATGACAAGTGAACCTCATTGAGTGTGAATGATCAAATTGCTCATCCAATTCATTCCTAAAATAGAAAGGACAACGATTGATAGAGACACCCCAAAATAAAATAGGACAACATATAACCGAGACGAAGGGAGTACAATTTAACTTTAGTTAGTATGAAAGTGAATTGAGTAATATCAAAGCCCTTGTAGTTGGACATGAACAAAAGATGCAACAAATGCTAGAAATAAGCGAAAGTGGAAAATCTAATTGGGGCACCAACACATTGCAATTTTATTCCTTTCAAAGATATTCATTAATAGTAAGTAGGATTTTTTTCATCTTAGTAGTCCTTAGAGAATTTATAAATAAATTTAACTAGTTGATTTGAAATAAAGAACACATTAATTATATTTAACATCAAACTATTTGCTTATTATTATTAGTATCGTCATCGCTAAACAAATTAATTTTTTTCATGGATAATAAGGTGAATGTAAACTTTATGAAAATGAGTAAGCCGATTTTCTCATCGGACCTTAATCCATATGCCGAACCATGGAATCCTGAAGAAAACAAGCGTAATGATGATGGAAGATCAATTTTTATAACATTTTCAAGAGGTTTACCTCTCTTGGAAATTGAAATATACGACTTCTTTAGTAGGTAATTTTGAAATTTTACATAATTATATAATCACGTTGCATAAATTTTCGTATGAGAAAGTCATCATATATTAGAGCAGATTATAACATTAAGATAAAACGTACTCTGTCACTCGTTATGTAAAAGTATTACTCCGTATTTTTACTACTTTAGCTTTTCTTTCATTCTACTACATAATAATAATGTAGGATTTATTTTAGGTTAATTTCTTGTAGTTTTTGTCTATAATTAACATGTAACAAATTTTGACTAAATTGACAACAAAGCAGGGAATACGGCGATTGTATAGAATTCATCTACATACACCGTCCGAATGCTAACGAAATGCCTTTGTTTGGGAGAATAGTATTTACACACAGTCTAATGGTGTTTGCCATAATGGGGATCGACGATGAAGTTCGCTTTAAAGTTAATCGCAAGAGTTTATGTTGCAAGAGGTACAGGAAAAGAGAGATTTCGCAATGATTTGGGACTATAAGATTTCTCTTCTACGGCTTCTATCTAAAAATCTACTCGTAAGATCTTTATGTGATTTTCATTTTAGTTGTTGGTTGCGGAAGGACCTATAGGTTTTTTCTCCGTAAAATTTGGTTTTGGAGTTTCTTCTATGTTCGAGTGTACTCTCCAAAATAGACTTTTCTTTGTTCGAATTGTCAAAATTCAATTTATTAATATACTCAATAATACTATTAAGTTAACCTCGATCTCGATCTCGATCTCATAGTATTGCAAAATTAGGATAACAGGCATCATAAATTCATAATTTTATATCTGCATCGTGCATTTGACTGAATAGTCAATAGTCAACGTACATTGCATTTTACGTTTAAGAGTATTGTCACAGAATCAAATTTTTTATTGCTAATATTTGAATGTGGGACAATTTTAATATTTATAATCTGTAGATTTTCTATTAAGCCATTGTTCAATGTGGGATAATCCTCCACACGGAAGGAGGAAAAAAATACTGCATGCTCCTCTTAAAAGGCGTACGACTTTTATTATTACAGGTATAAGGCAATAGATTAAAATTTCACTTAAAAAACCCAGTTTGGATGACAGAGTTACGCTCTATTTCGAAGATGATTTAAGTGTATTATCATTAAAATTTCCTATAATTAAACGTTGGCTTTGCAATCATAGTTTTTGATACTCCGTA
>JAGPOY010000233.1:0-27570 GCA_018983105.1 Silene uniflora | reverse complement strand
AGCGGTTGAGTGGGGTGTAGATGGATGGTGGCGATTGTTGGGTTGGTAATGGGGTGACGATATGGGTAGGATGGTTCATGGGAGGAGAATAAGAGGAACTGACTTGCTAAACAGGTATCCGGTTACCGAGTGTAATATGAGAAGAGGAGGTCGATAGTATGGTGTATTGTGAGTTAATTTGAAGTCCATGGTATTTTGAGAAGGTGACCGATAGTTTGGAGTATTCGTGTTAAATAACCCATGTAATAAAAGTAATAGAACTAACAACAAAAGAAAATATATATGAACATCAAAATAACCAATCGATTTAAGTAAAATATTAATAGCGGGAGTAATGATTTTGTCTCATAATTTATTTCATCGTAATTTTAATATATGTCCTAAAAAAATATATTAATGCTAAATTTATGAGTTATGCAACTTTAAAGTAATTTTATTTAATTGAAAATAAATATTTATGCTAAATAGAGGTAGCCCGGGCGAAGCCGGGCACCCATACTAGTAAGTAAATAAACTAAAAAACTGTATTATAAAACTTATAATTTTTATAACAAAACTCATAAATTTAGTAATAGTGCTTAAAAATTATAAAATTGGTGGTACTACATCGGATGTATGATCTACTTACTGTTCCAAACATCTTGTAAATAATATGATGGTATATTTGTCCATCCATAAATTAACGTTAGAAAAAGTAGAATATCGTCTTCCCTTAAATAATATTATTACATAGAAATAATAAGAAAGATAATAAAATAATGACATTAATTAATTAAAAATAACGCCTTTACGACGTTGGTTACCAAATTGTCATAGTTACAAAAAAAAACACTTATTTAGGCCATTATATTATACCAAACCTCATATGTTAGTATGTTACATTTTTTGTGCGAGGATTGCGGAGTTACGCAAACATTTAACGTACTTTCCCCATTTAAAAACATATTAACAATACAATTACCATTAATCCATCAAAATAAATAACCATATCAAGATAAAATATCCTTTGTAACTTCATTAAAATAAAGGAAGTATTAAATCAACTTCAAATTATTTTATCAAATATTAAAACTCATAATTAAATTCTTAAATCACGTTATTTCCAACATATTATACTCGAAATATTTTACTACTAATTTTATCATAAGATTTGTAAAATCAAATCCTTACCAATTTCTATAGATAATATAAATAATAATTCATAATCAAATCTTTTTAATTTCCTTTAATGCAAACATATTATTTTTTATTTTTCACAAAATCAATAACTTCCTTCCTTTGCACCAAACTTGTACACACCAATTTCATGTCTTTTTATTGCATATAAATAGCTCAACAATATTGATCATATAAACATCTACAAAAAAACTCATAAAAATGACAATGAAATATTTCTTTTGTTTTATAATCTTGATTATTATCTCTTCATTTTCATTAGCAAAATCATCACATGATCATACATACAAGAAGTTGTTCCATTGCCTAAGAAAACAATTAACAAATTCACAAAACATCTCAAATATTATTTACTCCAAGGAGAATAACCAGTACACTTCCATCTTGCAATCCCACATCCGAAATCTCCGGTTTGCGCGCCCGACAACACCGAAACCTCTATTAATCATCACCCCATGGAACCCGGCTCAAGTCTCGGCCTCAGTTATTTGCTCGAATAACCTTGGGTTACATATCAAAATCCGGTCGGGAGGTCATGACTATGATGGGTTGTCGTATGTGTCGAAGGATCCGTTTGTCATACTCGACATGAATAACATAAAGGATATAAAGATTGATACCGCGACAGAAACTGCCTATGTCGAGGCAGGGGCGAGTTTGGGAGAATTTTATTACAAGATAATAAAAAGCAGCAATGTGCATGGTTTTCCTGCAGGGTTATGTCCTACATTAGGAATCGGCGGGCATTTTAGCGGGGGAGGTTATGGTCATATGATCAGAAAATTCGGGTTATCAGTAGATCATGTTATAGATGCTCAGGTTGTGGATTATCAGGGTCGGATTCTGAATCGGAAATCCATGGGTGAGGATTTGTTTTGGGCGATCAGAGGTGGTGGTGGTGCTAGTTTCGCTGTTGTACTTTCGTATACAGTTAAGCTTGTGCCGGTTCCTGAAACCGTGACAGGTTTTAGTGTTCAGAGGTTTCTGGCTGATAATCTGACTGATGTTGTTTACAAATGGCAGTCTGTTATGAATGACATTGATGAAAACTTGTTCATTCGACTGTTAGTGCAACCTGCGACTGATCCGAAGAATCCAAATAATTTAACTGTCTGCGTTACATTCATATCACATTTCCTAGGAAATGCGAAAACATTAGTCCATCTGCTGAACACCGAACTGCCTGAACTCGGTATAAAGAAAGAAGACTGCCAGGAAATGAGTTGGTCGAAAGCCTTATTAACTTGGATAGGTTACGACAAGGAAAGTCCACTTGAAGTCCTCCTAAACCGGACTTCAAATGTTAACTACTTAAAGCGGAAATCCGACTATGTCCAGACACCAATTGAGAAGCAACATTTGGAGCTCCTTTGGAAGAAAATTATCCAACTAGGAAAAGCCGGCCTTGCTTTCAACTCCTACGGAGGACGAATGAATGAAATCGCGGACTGTGCTACTCCGTTTCCTCACCGAAAAGGGAATTTGTTCAAAATTCAGTACTCAATTAGTTGGAAAGAAGAAGGGCTAGAAACTGATGATAAGAACGTTGGTATACTAAGGGAATTGTATGAGTTTATGACACCTTATGTGTCCAAGAATCCAAGGGGTGCATTCCTTAATTATAGGGACATTGACATTGGTGTTACTCAAAATTGGTCTTACCAAGAAGGGGAAGTCTACGGTAAAAAGTACTTCATGGGTAATTTTGATAGGTTAGTTAAGATTAAGAGTACGGTTGATCCTCATAATTTTTTTAGGTATGAACAAAGTATACCGATTGGAGATTATATGTAGGTAACGTCCTAAAAATAATACGTAGTAGAAATTATATTTCCGGCTGATATATTTTGGCCTACACTTAAGTAATGGAAATTCGTTATGAAATAAAATTGTTTGAACACCCGTGAATGTCTCCTCGTATCATTTTACTCAATACCGCTCATTTTTTGCTCTAATTCCAGTTGTACCCCTTTTATTTCTCAACCCGGCCAAGAGAGAAACAAGAGAGAGAATTGAAAACCCAAAAAATCAGGCACCCACTCCCACCACCCTCCCAACGCCATCGGCCCACGCCTCCGCCGACCACCCCTCTCCGTACTCGACCCGTCGACCACAGGCCACCGACAACAGCGTGGGCCCACAGGACACCAGCGAGGCAGCGACGACGGTGGACTTACCAGTTACCACCACCGATTCAACGAGCGGAAACTGAGGAGGAGAGTTGGGTCGACGCACAGGTGCTCGGAACAGGGGTGGGTTCGACGTTCGACGTTGAAGACGACAATTGGACCCAAGATCACCGTCGGCGACTTGAGCCCGTAGACCACCGATTTGTTAGGTAGATGCGCGGGAGATAGGGAGAGCGCCCCGGCGGAGCGGTCGAGATACCAGGCACGTGTCGGATGTCGGACACGACAATTTTCAATTTTAAGATCTAAATTGAAGTATCAAAGTGTCGTGTCGGTGTCGGGCCGACACGTGTCGGACACGCGACACGGCACTCAAGTGAAGTGTCGGAGTAACATAGGGCCTAACACTTTGCATACACTATTCTATGAATTATAGATCTCAAATCAAATCAAATTTCTTCAACTAGAAACATTTCTCCGAAATCATGTTTACACAAAACAAATGGTTCATATATAATCATATATCTTCATGATTTATTTCCTTATTTTTTTTCCTAATTTTCTTAAATCAACTACTACCTTATCTTATAGTAATACACTAATTTACAACCATTTTCTTGACTTGTTATTACTTTTAAATAACAAAATAATAGCCATAAATTCATATCTTTTCAACTTTCTTACTTGACAATATTATACTTCTATTATATATATATATACCTTATTTTTCTAAAAATCAACTACTTCCTTCTTTGCACCAAACTTGCACACACCAAATTCATGTCTTTTTATTGCATTTAAATAGCTAAACAATTTTGATCATATAACATCTACAACAGAAACAACAGAAACAAAAAAAATGACCATGAAATATAATTTCCAACAATATTTATTTTGTTTTATAATCTTAATTATCTCTTCATTTTCATTAGCAAAAACATCACATGATCATACATTCAATAATTTGTTCCATTGTCTAAGAAAACAATTAACAAATTCACAAAACATCTCAAACCTTCTTTACTCTAAGGACAACCACCAGTACAATTCTATCTTGCAATCCTACATCCGAAATCTCCGGTTTACGTACCCGACAACACCGAAACCTTTATTAATCATCACCCCATGGAACCCCACTCAAGTCTCGGCCTCTGTCATATGCGCGAATAAACTTGGATTACATATCAAAATCCGGTCAGGGGGTCATGACTACGATGGCTTATCCTATGTCTCGAACGATCCCTTTTTCATTCTCGATATGAATAACTTACGGAACATAAGTATTGATACCGCGACAGAAACTGCCTATGTAGAGGCAGGGGCAAGTTTGGGAGAATTTTATTACAAGATCATACAAAGTAGCAATGTGCATGGTTTTCCTGCAGGGTTATGTCCTACATTAGGAATTGGAGGGCATTTTAGCGGGGGTGGTTACGGTCATATGATCAGAAAATTCGGGTTGTCAGTAGATCATGTTATAGATGCTCAGGTTGTGGATTATCAGGGTCGGATTCTGAATCGGAAATCCATGGGTGAGGATTTGTTTTGGGCGATCAGAGGTGGCGGTGGTGCTAGTTTCGCTGTTGTACTGTCGTATACAGTTAAGCTTGTGCCGGTTCCTGAAACCGTGACAGTTTTCAATGTTCAGAGGTTTCTGGCTGATAATCTGACTGATATTGTTTACAAATGGCAGTCTGTTATGAAAGACATTGATGAAAACCTATTCATTCGACTGTTACTGCAACCTGCGACTGATCCGAAGAATCCAAATAACTTAACTGTCAGTGTCACATTCAAATCACATTTCCTAGGAGATGCAAAAACATTAGTCAGTCTCCTGAAAACCGAACTGCCCGAGCTAGGTATAAAGAAAGAAGACTGCCAGGAAATGAGTTGGTCGAAAGCCTTATTATCTTGGTTATATCACAACACAGAAAGTCCATTTGAAGTCCTTCTAAACCGAACTTCTAAAGTTAACTACTTAAAGCGGAAATCCGACTATGTCCAGACACCAATTGAGAAACAACATCTGGAGCTCCTTTGGAAGAAACTAATCCAAGTAGGAAAATCCGGCCTTGTTTTCAACTCTTATGGAGGAAGGATGAATGAAATCGAGGATTCTGCTACTCCGTTTCCTCACCGAAAAGGGAATTTGTTCAAGATTCAGTACTCACTCAGTCACTCAGTTGGAAAGAAGAAGGGCAAGAAACTGATGAGAAGAATGTTGGTATACTAAGGGAGATGTATGAGTTTATGACACCTTATGTATCCAAGAATCCAAGGGGTGCATTCCTTAATTATAGGGACATTGACATTGGTGTTACCCAAAATTGGACTTACAAAGAAGGGGAAGTCTATGGTAAAAAGTACTTCATGGGTAATTTTGATAGGTTAGTTAAGATTAAGAGTATGGTTGATCCTCATAATTTCTTTAGATATGAACAAAGTATACCAATTTGAGATCGATCATATGTAGGCACCGTCCTAAAAATTATACGTAGTAGAAATTATATTTCAGGTTGGTATATTTTGGTTTGCATAAGTATTTGAAATTTTAATGAAATAAAAATATTCGAACACTCGTGCATGTCTTCTTATTTTCCGTTTAACTCTATCACACCTCAAGTACTTGTGTTTGATATTCGATACTCGTGATTTTATTAAAACAGAATAATTAGAATAACTTTGCATACACTATGTCACTATTTTATGAATTATGGAACTTAAATCAAAACAAATTTCTTCAACTAGAAACATTTCTTTTATGATTTTAGAAATCATGTTACAAAAAAAACAAAAATCCTTGCTGATACCTAGGATCAAAATATTAAATGGTTCAAAATCACATATCTTCTTGATTTATTTCTTCATTTTTTTTGATGATTAGGAAAAAATCATTTTTTTTGATTTATTTCAAAATTACATATCTTCTTGATTTATTTCTTCATTTTATTTTATATTATATTTGATTAGGAAAAATCATGTTTTTTATTTATTTCTTCACTAGTTTTTAAAAATCACCTACTACCTTATTTACATTAATTCTAAAATATTTTATCGACTTATCATTACTTTTAAATAGCAAAAAAAAAGGCCATTATTTAACAATCACAACCAAACTCTTAAAACTTTTTTTTTTTCCGAGGAAACAATGAAAACAAATTTTCATTTCCATCAATTTTTCTACTCATTATTCCTACTAATTTTCTCCTCATTTTCATTAGCTAAATCATCACATGATACATACAACAATCTTCTCCAATGCTTAAATAAACAAACTTCTTCAAATAACATGTCGAAAATTCTTTACTCCAAGGACAACAACCAATACACCACAATTTTACAATCCTACATAAGAAATTCAAGATTTGCATACCCAACTACACCTAAACCTATACTAATCATCACCCCGTTCAACCCGTCTCAAGTTTCGGCCTCAGTCATATGCTCAAATAAACTCGGATTACATCTCAAAATTCGATCAGGAGGTCATGACTATGAAGGGTTATCCTACGTCTCAGATGATCCCTTTGTTGTGCTTGACATGAATAATTTCAAAAACGTAAGTGTTGATATCGAGTCAGGGACTGTTTATGTTGAGGCAGGGGCAACCTTGGGAGAATTTTACTACAACATTGTTACAAAGAGCAATGTGCATGGATTTCCTGCAGGGCAATGCCCTACTGTCGGGATTGGTGGGCATTTTACCGGGGGTGGTTATGGTTTTATGATGAGGAAACACGGGTTATCAGTAGATCATATAATAGATGCGGAGGTGGTGGATTATAAGGGTCGAATTCTTAACCGGAGTTCCATGGGTGAAGACATGTTTTGGGCAATCAGTGGTGGCGGTGGTGCTAGTTTTGCTGTTGTACTGTCTTTTACAGTTAAGCTTGTGACCGTTCCTGAAACCGTGACAGTTTTTAATGTTAAGAGGTTTCTGGCCGATAATGCGACTGATTTTGTTTACAAATGGCCGTCTGTTATGAAAGACATTGATGAAAACTTGTTTATGAGATTGTTACTGCAACCTGAGAATGATCCCAAAAACACAGGAAATTTGACTGTCGGGGTTACTGTGATATCGTATTTCCTAGGAGATTCCGAAACCTTAGTCAATCTACTGAACACCAAATTACCCGAATTGGGTATTAAGAAAGAGGACTGCCATGAAATGAGTTGGGGGAAAGGTTATTTATTTTTGTTAAATCACGACAAGGAAACTCCGTATGAAGTCCTTTTAAACAGGAATTATACCGCGAGTTACCAGAAGAATAAATCAGATTATGTACAGAAACCGATTGAGAAGCAAGATTTGGAGCTTCTTTGGAAGAAACTGATCGAGTTGGAGAAACCGATCCTGGTTTTCAGTGCTTATGGAGGAAAAATGAACAAAATTCCTGCATCTCGTACGCCATTTCCACATAGAAAAGGGAATTTGTTCAAGATTCAGTACTTTACTTATTGGACAGATAATGTAGGGCAAGAAATTGAGGCAAAAAACATCGGTATATTAAGGGAATTGTACGAGTTTATGACACCTTATGTGTCGAAGAATCCTAGAGGAGCATTCCTTAATTACAGGGATATCGACATTGGTGTTACCCATAACTGGACTTACGACGAAGGGGAAGTGTATGGGAGGAAGTATTTCTTGGGTAACTTTGATAGGTTAGTTAAGGTTAAGACTAAGGTCGATCCTCATAATTTTTTCAGATATGAACAGAGTATACCAACTCGACATGTAAGTAACCCCGTTTATTTCCGTGAATAATTCGCATTTGACTTTTTTTTCCGTTCATGGGAAAGGTCGAACATGAATTATTCATCGAAATGACGAGAGTGATATTCAGAATATATCGTAGTTTGCCTTGTTTTGACACATTTAATTGTGTACTCACTTTACATCAAATTTGGTATGAAATACAGTAGTAGTTTTACAATTTGGATGTCCGTTCAATACGAAGTACAGAGTAAAACTCGTTCTTGAAAGAACAATAGCGTATCTTTATGCACTAGCTAATTATTAAGCAGTACATTTTGTGAGAAAAAAGCAGCAGAGCTTATATTTCCGATTATTTTTTGTTGCGTTGTTCAAACTCAGCTTAGCCTCAAGCTCAAAATCGATCCAATGCAGCTCGAGTCAAGCTCTAACTTAACCTTTTTAAATATTCGTCGAGGAAACTCTTTCTTAGTTACCCTCCATTTATGCACCAAGTCACAATTATTATTCACAATTCTCTTAAAAGAACTTATTCAACCCAAATTCTAGTTTAAAACGGGTTATGTCTGTCTTAAACTTAAAACGGTTCTAGAAACATAGATGGGACAAAAGTTATTTCTCTCAAAAATAGGAAAAAGCTTGTCTCATTCTATTCAGGTGGGTGTTATGTGACCGGTATAATCTTAAAACAGATATTATCGTCTTAAGAGAGACTAACCGATTATTCAAATCAAAGTTGATTGATATAGTCAACTAAAAACACCTAATCCTAGACTTGGACCACCTCAAAATCATTAAAATCCCAACAAACCCAATCACAATTTCATCAATTTTGTTACCCATGAATTAGAATATAGACTTAGTCCACCATCCCACACAAAATCTCTCCTTAATCCACAGCTGTTTTTTCTAAATTCTACACACTTTTACACTAACATCCAAATTTTTCCAACTTCCTTATTTGACTAAAAAACACTTCCTTTGACTATTTGACTTTTTTTTATATTTATAATATTTTTTTTTCTTCATTTTAACCACCACACCCAAATTCATAAAAATTCATAAATTCAACAAAAAATGGTGAGAAATAAGCTGTGTGTAACAATACCATGTTACTTCAAATGTCCAATATCAATGGAGGTGATGAAATCTCCGGTTTCGTTGTCCACGGGTGTAACGTATGACCGTTCTAGCATCCAACGTTGGCTAGAAACCGGTCATACAACATGCCCTGCCACCATGCAGCCGCTCTCTTCTCCTTCCTTTGTTCCTAACCTTACGCTTCTTCGCCTCATCAAACTTTGGCCCGCTTACAATGGAGGTCAAGACGATGAGCAGTCGCTTGTCTATTTTAGGAAACTTGTTAGACAAGCGAATTCTTCGGACGAATCTTGTAGGGTTTTGGTCAAGTCTGAGGAGTTTGAGGATTCTCTGAGGAAAGTTTGCTTACAAGCTATGAAATCTGAGGAATATTGTAGGGTTTTGGAGAAGTCTGAGGGTTTGTTGGATACTATTCTGAGAATGATCAAGTTGTTTGACCAAGTCAACGGCGAAGTCGAGAGTTTGGGAATGATGTTGGTTCTTCTGGATTTGATTCTTAGTGATGTAGCTGTGTACAAAGAGCTTACAAAATGTTTGCCAAAGTTAGTTTTTGTTCTGCAAACCGGAACCCTTGAAAGCAAGATCGCTATAGCGAGGATTTTGCTCAAGATTGTGAATTATGATGGCGAAACAAAAGGTATAATCATTGAGACGCCGAATTTGATTCTTGAAACCTACAATTTAGTCAAATGTGATGATGATTCTGCTAATGAAGCTGGATTAGGGCTACTATCCTCGTTAGTTGTAAACTCGAGACCACTGATTAAGGAGCTTGTGAGATTAGGCATGGTGAAGAGGGCAGGAGAAATCCTATGTGACAAAGACCGTTTGAATAATAAAGCGGTGATTTTGAAGACAATGGAAGTACTGGAAATGGTGGCCATGTCTAGGGAAGGCAGGAAGGCAATAAGCGAGGAAGATAAGTGTGTCGAGGAGGTTGTAAGGCGGTTGATGAAAGTTTCGGAGAAGGTGACCGAGCATGGTGTAACCGTGCTTTGGAGTGTGTGTTATAAGTTTCGGGATGAGAAGATTGTGGAAGTGGTAAGGAAGTGTAATGGAGTCGGCAAGTGTGTGTTGCTGTTGCAGAGTAACTGTAAGGGTGTCGTAAAGAGTATGTGTGTCGACTTGATTAAGGTTTTGAGGGAACGGGGAAAACCTTGTTTGGCTAACTATGATACCAAGACCACTCATGTAATGGCTTACTGAAATCTAGAGAATCAGTAGCAAAATGACATAGGTGAAAACAGATTTCATGCTCTTATTTTATCGAAGACGATGTAAATTTGAGGATACTTTGATCAATGATATACATTAACATATGGAGTACATCATATCGTTTCAGAGTTTATAGAAGTGTTAAATTTCATGATTTTACGTCAATGAATCATCGTCACCTCTAGTTTTTCTATATCTTAAATCTACATAAATTCTTATATTATCGACAACTACAACCCGAGGTCCCAGAACAGGTTGTTCCGAAATAACATATGTATACCGAAAGAGAGACAAAATTAAAATAAAAGGCTAACACATCAAAGGAGCTTGCGGTAAGGCAATGAGATTGAATGTACGCATGAAAATACAGATTGCAGTTTCCCGATGACCCATAATGAAATTCGTGTCAGCTGAACGACACTTCACTACATAAGAAGTGCATGTAGTACATAACAATTCACATATCTTAACCAGAAAATATTTCAGAGAAAAACTGATATAGCAGTGGCCAAAAGCCAAGGAACGACAATGTTCCTTGGCAGCAAAAGCCTCCTAAATGTGGCCAAAAGTTTTTTATTAACGTGGACGAATCATGAAACATTGTTTTCCAAATTGTCTGAAACAAACATATTTGCCAGATGCTATCGGTCCAAGCTATGGAACAATGATGCAGGGCTGCAACACCAAGCACATTGCAGTAAGAATGTAAATAGGATTGGCAAAAAATACCTCTTTTTTAAATTGGCCATTGATGCTCAAAAGTAATTTATTTTCAGATCTTCAAGCTTCCCATTTCTCGACAAGGAGTTCCATAAAGTTTTCTACAGAAGGAGCTCGCATATTGACTTTCTTCCTCTTCCATGGTTTGCTTTTGCGAATGCTATGGATAAATCACCTCACCTCCTTTTCATATGACTTGCCATAAGTTGACGTCTCTGCTGTAACATCAACGAAGGAAGAGGATTGTAAAAATCCATTTTCATCCTCGTGAAGATTGGTTTTCCCACCTATTTAGCATTCACTTCTGCAGGCTTCTAAAGCAACGGGACCAAAAAAAGAAGGTAAAACAAAAGATCCTTGTAACTCCATGGCGTTGATTGTTTCAATTGTGCCTTCCATAGCTTTCTGCTCTTTAAAAGTAATGCAAATAATTTGTCCGATATGACCTGTGTTTGAGGTAAGATTGTCACTTTAATAAGACGTAAGCTTTTAAGGAGTCTAAGTTCGGGGTATAAATGATAAAACAGAAACTTAATACCATTACTCAGTAAATGACATGAATATCTTCGTCTTCTCAACTAACACTAAGATACTAACGAAGATGAAAAAGGGTGAACGCTAAATATGGAAAATGGATGATGAGAAAGACCAAAGGAATAAATGAAATAAACATGTTTATTTTTACATAAGCATAGCCATATTCTGAATTAAAGCCACAATGCTCATATCCATAATCTTACGCCAACTGCAGACTCCGACACACAACAGTACTAGAAACTGCAGATCAGCAGATGTGACCCACTTGTATCCTTGTTTTATAAGGGAGCCTCGTGTCTTAAAATTTGAGTCATTATGAATCTGACGCTTGGATACGGAGTAGAATGAGTCTAGTCCATGTAACATAACGCCATAGACTGTAGTCGCTGTACACTGAGACAGTCAGTCCGTAACATCACAGCTAGATATCTAACTGTAATCTTACAACAATTCCATGGAGGAAGGAAATGAAAATAAAAGCAGAGTTGTTGAAAATTGAAATTGCTCATAAAAAGGGGCAGGAGAGCGACAAGCAAATCCGTAGCTCTGCGCTCTGTTTAATAAAACTAGTTTTATCAGCCGAACAGAACTACTCCTAACCAGTAAAAAATTATTGGCAATGATAGGAATCATAGAACATCGAAATTGAGTGTATTATCAGTAACACGATTCTGATAACCACTACTACTCCTCAGAAGAACTCTGGCAACAACACCTGGATGATTTTAGAGGTGACTACTCAAATACTCATCATCAGCAAATGACTACAGGTTAAAGAATCAAACAATTTCCACAAAAACATGATCCAACTCATTAACCATATAACTGTATGAGGAACATAATAAGGATTTGGTTGGTCTTGTGTCTGAGACCGTCTCATATCAGACCCACTGAATAAACAATTACAAATATACAATCAGGCATGCACACAAGAGCACATTAGGAATACAAAGTAAATATGACCTGAATGCTGTTAACCATCCTTGTATGCTCTGAACACCTCATCAATATCCATCTCAGCATCATCAGTCAGCAAGTCATCGTCCAAAACACAGATCGTATTTTCCTTCTCGTACTCCATCTGAGATCCCTCATCCTCAGATTCGCTGTTCCACATGTTCTTATCCTCAACATCAGATAATTCCTCAAAAGTGGCAGCCTTCCTCTTCCCTCTATACCCAATGAGACTATGAACCTTTTCCCTCCAAAGAACCAAGGGACTTTTTTCAATCAACTCCGAACCCTCATAAGCCTCATTCAAAAACACATGAAACCGCTTCCCCCTCTCAGAAACATAAAAAATACCAAAATGCTTCAACAACAACCTCATCAATTTCTGAGGCATCACCATCTCCCTCCGAAAATGTGTCAAATGATCCGTCACCAGCCTCTTCTCAAGCGTAAAACTAAGCAACTCATGCATAACCGCCACTGACCGTTTATCAAATTCAAGTGATCCAGCCAGAAGCCCTCGAGCATCAGCATAAGGAGACAAATACTCCCTCTTCTGAAACTGCTCTAGCTTCCCACTAAACTTATACACATCCTTAAAACCCGGTGGAAACTTCATAGGAAATGCCAACGACAACACACCCGGCTCCAACCCGCCCACCTCCTCCCCACAAAGACTCGCAATTCTTTTCTCTAATTCACTCACTGCCCACTCATTTCTCCACTCTACTAACTCCAAATACTCAATTTCATCATCCCCCTCCCGACATTTCGCAACACGAAACAAACTAGGAAAATTATGCACCCAATCCTTCCTAAAATCCATAAGCAACCCAAAATCCCGCCTAAAATGCGCAATTTTATCGATTCTCAATCGCTTATTAATCGACATCATTAAACACCTAGTAACATACTGAGCAGCCTGATCAGAATACAACCCAATTACAGTTTTCTCTTCATCTAACAATTCCTCAGCTTTGTGGGTCATACCAACCCACAAAACCCCTTTAGAATCCTTATAAAAATCGAAGATTTCAGGAGATTTCTTAAGAAAATCAGACATTTTATAGGGTTTGGGGAGATTAATTTGACGTCTATAATGATCAAGATTAGAAATGGGTAAAACAGATTCAGGTTGAGATTGAATTACCTCCATTAAAAAATGGATTTTGGAGAAGATTTTCCATTTTTCAGTGACGATTTCAAGGTGATGAACTCTTTTTTTCTTGCTTCTGTCTCCTACTCTTCTGCTGTTTGTCATTTGTCGTGTAAATGGTGGAATATATTTTCTGGGATTTTGTTTGGTAATTAATCTTAGTGACATTGTTTCTGTTGCTGCAAATTTCTGAGTAATTGAATAGCAGTTTCGGTATGAAGGTGGAGAAGGGGTTTTGACGACAGGGTTTTAGACTTTGTTTTTTTGTCACATTACAATAGAGGGGTGAGGAATCGAACCTGAGATCTATTGTCTAGGATACTTCCGTCTTAATCACTAGATTAAGACATTTTCGGTTAGGGTTTTAGACTTTGTAAAGAAGGGGTTTTGCCTTTCGGCTGTGGTTGGGGGGACCTTGTGTTAGGATTTAGGATAGGTTTGGGTCAAGTTATTTTCGGTAGGGTTAATTTTTGGGGGTTGAGTTAGGTTCTTTCTATTTTTTCGTCTGAAAAGAGCTGAATTGAACTAAATCGAATATAATGGAGTTCAAGTGAAATGAGGCCATGTTCTTTTGAGCTAAATCAAGGTGAACTTTACTTAGGTGAGTTGAAATGAAATGAACTGAACTGAACTGAAATAAATTGAATTTGCTAAATGAATAGAGGCATATAACTGAAATAAACTGAGTTGAATTGAGCTAAACTGAAGTGGGCTGAGTTGAACTCAAGTGAGTTGAATGAGAAATGAAATTAAGCCCAAAAAAACATAACCTGAATGGAGCTGAAGTGAACTGACGTAAGAGTTCATTTGTGAAGAGCTGAGCTCAACTAAACTGAATGAAGCATAACTGAACTAAAATGAGCCGAAGCTAAATCCAAAAAACCAGGACCTTAGTCTTGGCATTGAGGTTGTATATTGCTCATGAGTCATGTGCCTCCTGTTACAAGTAGGATCGTTCATGTCTACAACTTAATCCCGTTTGATTTATTTTTAACCTTTTTTTTTCACAATCTAGACTAGAGAAGAAGAACTTGTTGAACATAGGGGCTTGTTTGTCCTAACCAGTCTTCTTTAATCTCATAAACTGTTTAACTTGATTCTGTTATTCGATTCAAAGTATTTTTTTTTTTTTTTTGAGGGCCAATCCAAAGTATTTGTGTTCCATTATTGTACAAGAAATTTGCTTCTCATATTTTTTTGTTAGTGGTTCCATTTTACAACTCACCAGAGACTAAATAAGAATCGTGTTGTGTAAAAATACGGTTTCAAAGAATGAATGTCGCGTTTAGAATTTCAAAATAGCCTCGAGAAAATAAATCGCCATTATTTATGGAACAATTTATTTGACTGCCAAGATAGACAATGTTTTTCGAAAGGATAACAGAATGACAAATACATCAAGAATAAATTCATGGCTTGAAGAACATAAAAGGATATCAAAGCAAACAACATACAGCTACTTTACTGATACAAAGCTGCTAATAAGTTCCCTTTCGGACGAGTCTATAACTCCAAATAAGCCCCATACACGAACCAGAGTGAAAGTTTCTTGACCAGCTCTACAAGGCAATCCGATCTGTGACTTAAAGAACAAAACACAAGGTACCAAACTTCCCATGGAACGATAATTACCACCACTCGAGCCTTAATTAAAGGGCACACAAACACCACTATGCTGCTGAACAGAAAGACAGATACGAATCCCGCCCTCGGTCATACTCAGATGAACTACGGTTCTTATCCCACAGTGCTTATAACCAGTCACTGACTCATTGAAGTAGGCACCATTCCAGGGTGCACCAAAGTACATTTCTATATTGAACACGGAGCATGGATATATAGAGAGAAAAAAAACGAAAACAAGCAAACAAAAACTTACCTTATCACTACATAAATTACAAGTACCCCCTTCTAAAAGATCACTGAACTACAGACACAACAAGATCCACAATCGAAGCTCCATGGGACATATTCTGATTCTAATGAACTAAGGGCTATTCAACAGAACACATTACGATTGTGAGAAGGGGTGTTGTCTTACTCAGACGTCAGACCCTCTTGTTAAGCTAACTTAGGGAACTTCAACAAAAGAACGTACGATTAATGTTCATGTATGTGATCACAATCAAGTTCTAACGAACTACAGACACTTCAACAATAAAGCATACTAATAAGGTTGTGAGAGGGAGAAGGATATGCCCCTCCAATTCTTTGGAATTGCAACATTTGCTTTTGGCAGAACTAAAATAGTTCTGCTAAAGAGTTGGATCTTACTCAATAAAATACTGTGATTTACCCACACACAAAAACGACCAACGTAGAAATATAGCAATTCCGTGGATAAACCAAATAGAGAAGATGTTGCAATACCAAAGAATTGAAGTATTAGATTAGCTGCAAGTTTGCAACTGCCAAAAGGGCATATCTAAAGGGACCACGACTATAAAGATATAATAACCGAGAGTGAAAAATTTCAACATCGAACCTACTAGGCTACTATGCAAGATAAGACTACAATAGAGAGCCTAAAAGCAATCAAGAATTGTACCATCGGAATGAACCAAGTACAGAACTTACTTTGACAAACAAGGCACTGCAGATCAACTTTCAAGGTGATTTAGGGCATATCAACGGTTTAACCTACTAGGAACGCAAGACAGGGGAGACACGCAGATCACAATTAGGCAATCTTCTCAAACTTGCAACAGATACTCTTTGCTGAAATGTCGGTAAGAGCCAAACTCCGCAAAGAGCACAAATAACCTAGCTATTGAACAAAATATGTTCCAGTTCGCACGGTTGAGTTCAAAATAGCCGAGCAAAAATCGAACCATGAATCAGTGTTCTAGACCCCACAGAAAAAGAAAGGACCACTGCTGCCAATCCAGCTACGACATTCCAAGCTATTGGCAGTTTATGAATACGTACCCTCCATCTACCACTGCAGCTCTTTGTGACTGAGGTCACCTCAAAAGAGCTGTCTATTTCCGCCAATTATAACCGTGACAATGTAGAACAACATTAACAACAATGGAACCCAATCATGTAGCAAAAAAGACCACAAAAGGCCATTATAGCCTGCCAGGAGGACAAAATAATTAATACTCGTATCACATTAGATAAAGATTAAAAAACAGCAAAATAGGAAAAGAAATTACCCACCCAACTCAATCCTTTTCCATATTGTTTTTAAAAGCGCATTTCGAACATGTGGATCAAGTAAAGAACAGTGCCACAAGAACAAAAGAGCTTGCACCCTTCCTTTGACACAGAAACACCTCAAGCAATCCACAAAAAAACATATTCGAAATGGTGTTGAACCCATGTAAATGTCCCACTAACAGCTAGCCAGACCAAAACCAAATCGGAGCTAAGCAAGATCAATGCGTGCATGTAAAATCAACCAGATACGGCAGTGAAAACAAGTATCGAATCTAAAGAGCCAAACCAGTAGGCACCATCAAGCAAGCATTGACCATAACATAAGTGACCATCTGAAATAGAAAATACTCCCACAGCGGGACAAATGGCTTTCTTGTTGCAGAAACAGAACATAATCCAACTCTAAATACGAATTCCAAGTCTCAAACCATTTAACACAACTTCCACTAGGTACATCTCGATAAAAGGCCTCGGTCTCTTGATGAAGATCCTCTTGTATGTAGAACAAGCAACAACCTTCATACTTTGCACTCCTGAAAATAAATATATACAAGATCAGTAAAGATGGTAAAGAAGTATCAAGGAAATACCATGCGACAAAGAGAGGGCATGCATACCATTAGTTATCTAGCGGTAACCACCAGATGAAGGGCGCTCATATGGGCCAGAGCGGTCACGGTCACGGCCATATCTTTCACTTCCAGATCCTCCACGACTACCAGAGTCTCTGTACCTACCGCCTCCACCTCCACCACCACCCCCTCCACCATAACGGTCTCCTCCGCGGTCGGGTCCATAGCCCCCGCCGCCACCACTACGACGATCCCCTCTGTCACCATACCTGCCACCATTCCTACCTCCGTCATCAGATGGACATTCACGAGCAAAATGTCCAGGCTTACCACATTTGAAGCACTCACCACCACCGCCGCCACCACCACGGTCAGATCCCCTAGAACCTCCAAATCCACGATCACGGCCACGATCACGATCACGGCCATAGTCCCCATCTCGGTCCCTAGAACCACCTTGGCTGGGTTGTGCCTTTTCCACAGTAATAGAACGCCCATCTAACTCCATCCCATTCATCGCTTCAATAGCTTCTTCCATAGCTCTCTTGTCGTCAAAAGAAACAAAACCAAAACCACGAGAACGGCCAGAGAATTTGTCCAAAACAACCTGTGTTTCAAGTAACAAAAAGATGACAGAATTATATTAAAAAGAACAAGTGACCTAAAAAAATTTGTCTTCCAAAACACCATTAAGATACAAACGTAACAGACAGTCGAAAATATTTCACATTTTTTGCCTCAAAGACTAATAGAGCCACCATTTGAGAAAATTTTATTAACATGTGTTTCAGAAGAGAAGTACAATAGGCAAAGCTTCACAAAAAGAATGGTAAAAAACAAACTTCAAAATATTGTTCCCATGAACCAGATTAAATAAAAAAGGTGGATTAAGTATCTACTACCAAGTACCACCCACACGTCAAACTAAATCCAATCATATTCCAAGGACAGTTCAAAAAGAGTTAAAAGTTACGGGTGATGAAGCAGATCCAACAACAAAAAGCTATCGAGCATTCAAGTAGCAGCACTGAAGGAAAGTCTATACCTTTGCTTCAATGAGGCGGCCGAATTTGTCAAATGCCTCTTTCAAATCCCTATCAGTTGTATTCCATGATAGGCTTCCCACGAAACAACGATACTCATCTGCCATGATTTTACCTGCTTCATATGATGCACACAAATTATGCTTCCACTAGCACAAAAGATCAAAGAGCTAAATTCATACATACACTCATATGGCACCAAAACCACACACATATCTCCTAACACTGCCATGCAAAGCTAGTAGAGTGCATCAACCTACTGACAACCAAACACAATATTCTTCCCGTGAATGGTGAAAAAATAAATAAAAAGAAAATAGACAAACAAAAAAAAAGCAAATACTTGAGGTCCTAAATACAGAAGCTTCATACAGGCTGACTTATCCTATAAACACAAAACTATTAATCATATACGACAACCAACTATGATAGTAGTAAATAGTTATTGAACATCAGTAATATTGATGAGCGCTAATATGATGAAGACTGAGTAAAGTTTATACTCGGAAACAAAAGTTTAAACTATAAACTTCCAATCCCAAGGAGTTAAAGTTATAACCATCTTAAAATTTTCCATATCATATCCGTAGGCTTTCTTATATTACAATACACTAATGAACTAAGATCACCAGCTGATCTGATAACTTTTCAGTTATAGCTAAGAATATATGACCAGACCCGAGAGAAGCACCCAAAACAAGCCTCAACTGAACATGAAACTTGGTGTGAACCGGAGCCGAAAGAAGGCCAAACCGATAACTGACAACCAGCTTACTGACCCAAATCATAGCAAACAGACGAAGCTGATCTAAATTCTCCCATGACCCTAATTGGAATCAACCCAATAACAAATTCCCTCGGTATCATTCAAGATAAAACCAAATTGACGTTTATCTAATCGTTATTACTCCCTCCATCTCGGTCATTTGTTTACCTTTTACAATCTATATGAGAGGTATTTTAATCAAAGGTGACTCGATAATGGAGCTCAACCGGAAAAGACGATATCAACCGCCACAAAACCCGAAACCAATATAATTAATCCGAATTAACCTAATCTTTATCAAACCCGACTAACTCGATTGCCACCTCGACCATAAACTGATAATATTAATCATCAACAGCAACTAATATACGATGATTAATTAAAAACAAATATAAAATAGAGAATTGAATACCTAAGAACAGATCTAATTACGCAACACAGAATTAGCACAAATTAACAGACAATTAAGAAGAGAAGGGAAGAGAAGATAGATGTAATTACGATTGATTAGGAAGAGGAGATGAAGAGAGAGAAGGGACCTGAAGAGATGAGTTAGAAAGAAATAGAGTAAACCCTAATTGGTCGTCGGTTGAAGAAAGCTGCTAGATATTATTGATACAAGTAGTAGTTATAGAGATGAGATTTGCAAAGGGGGGAATAAATATCTTCTTGGACAGGTTTGCGTGTTGGATGTCTAATTCAGTTGGTACTTGGTATATGACTCGTATTTGGAAGAGAGTTGTTCACGGATGCGACCACCTTTTGTCCGTCTTGTATGGCTCTCTCGCCTGATAATAAAGCGGGCTTGGACAATGCAATTTCCCAAAATGTATGAAGGCTCGGTCCTTAAAACCGTCCCAAGTTCGTGGGCCGAAAAAATTATGTTAGCCCGGCTTGCATCCGGTGCAAACCCGCATTCGAACACCTATAGTATTCGGCTATTCTGAGGGGTTTGGTTTCTAAGTAGGGATAGAGCTGGACAACAGTGCAGGTTGGCCCGACTCGCTTCATCAGGCCCTCCATTCTCCAGCCCGATCAGCCCGCCTACTTTTATACCCATTTTATCCAACAAGGCCGCCTCAGGGCCATCACTCCCCATCCCGGCCCGCCCTGACCTGCACACCCACATCCCTGTAGCGTGGGCTCGGGCTCCCCATCCACCAACCCAACCAGGGTTCAGCCCGCCGGGGCCCGTGCTGAATCGGCCCGAAGTCCATCTCTAAATAGGGATGGATTTTGGGTTGCGAACACCGAGCCATAGTAAAGGAGAAAGTGCGCGCACCGTTTGTTTGGCTGGCACGCCCCATGACCCATTTTTCTCACGATAATGGATTGGCACAATCTAATTGCATCACTAGGTCGTAGACCAGGTCACCAGGCAAATGGGTCCACCTGATCGGGTGCGCTTTTGGTCAGTTTAGGCTGGGTCAATCTCGGTTTTGGGTCAATTATCAAGTTATTTATTGTAACAATAAACATCCAGCTCGAGTCATATTGAGCCGGGTCAAGTTCGGGTACTCAGTTCGAATATCATGTCGAGTCGATTTTGCGAGATCTATCGGGTGGGCACAATAGGGTTGAGCATCGGTCTAAGAACTGGATTGATGGATTAAAGATCGTATCTCAAGGTATTAGATTCAGTCCGATTTTAGATCCCAACATACTCCATCACCAATCCACCATCACCATCTGATGACAGCAATTGCTCGCACAATCTTTGTCATCTTATCTGCTATAGTGGTGAGAAGGCGATTATGGATTGACCCGATTCAAACACGACCCATTAACGACTCAGATTCAGTAGGAGTCTAGTGACATTAATTAATTTAATTAATTAAACATATATTAAAAGAGGAATTCATGTTGTTTTCATTCTCAATAATGTAATTTTTGACGCAATTTCATCTTGGATCATTCGAATACAATCTCTACATGTTAACTGTTAAAACAATAAATCGGAGATTTTAACTTGAATATCAAAAAATTTGTTGTCTAGGGCGAGTGCTCTTGTTAGCCCCTCTTAGTTCTGCTGCCTGGCCGACCATCCTCGTTGTTCTTTGCACCTATTTCCGCTGTTGAGCCTGAAGGCCAAGTATAACTGATGCTTCCATGCTGGCTGGACGTGTGATTGTCGCTTTGATTTCGAGGCAATAATTTCTTCTTTCTCCTAAGTATACCCCATAGATAATATTTCCTCTGATGTCCTGCATAATCATAATATTCATTTCTGTAACTTGTTGCATCAAATTGAATAACAGTTACAAAGATTCAAGTCAATGAAGCTCACTCCAGTTACTCAAATCTAGCTCGCGAGAAGAAAAAACCAGGAGTTCGACATCATGAACCTTGGAGATCATCGCGAGTTCATTCTCAATCATGTAATCCACTAGCCTGTCATATACTCTTTCTGCACTGCAAACCATATACAAACAAAGCTGCCATATTATTGTTGCTGTTGTTTGTTGGTGACGTTTAAAATAGTGTATCTCATTAGAATGTACCTGTAATCCTCAGGAAAGTAATACACCGAAATGTTATCAGCTGTCGGCACCATGTCCCTGAACTTTGAAGGCCAAATCTTGATTTTAGGTACTATCTCTAAGCCGATAAGCTTTGGCAATGAACTTATTACTTCTGAGGCTTCACTGCATGCTTCATTTGACATATGTGCCAGGATTGTGCAAGAGTACTTCCCATATACGCAGAAACGCCCCCTGTAAATAAACAGACGTATCCACATCCTTACGCGCGTGATTTGAAGTAAAATATTAGGTAAAAGACTAGAGAAGGAAGGAATACCTCCATATGTAATCAGGCAGAGGCTCAATACTGTCGAGAAAGTCGTCCTCTGAACTTGGTGACGATTCTTGAGAATTATCAGCAGAATATTTGCCTGAGAATTGCACATCTTCAACAATGCCCTTTCCCTTATCATGGTTGTTTTTCCCGTCCTTGCACAGCGACATTATTTGCACTTCCTTAGTTAAGGTATACACAGATTCTTTGGAATCCAATGGACTCCTTGGCCGCTCTAAAGATTGTAAGGGTTGCGGTTCTGGCGACTGGTCTGTAGAATCAGACAGTTCAATAATCCTTGGTTCACATATCTCACAGACCCATCTGATTTCTTCACCATCAGTCGTCGTTTTTGACTGATCCAAGCAGTAACTAGGAAAGACATTGGGTGCACAAGGTTAGCTATATATTTTAAATTTTGAACGGTTGAGCATACCGGACTAACCAAACTAATTATCAAGTCATTTCAAGTACGGGTCAATTGAACAGGTGACTATGGGTCTGTTGAGGCCTAATTATGTTCTCGTGACAGGTTATCCGGTGTGGATCATTTGTGTGGGATCAATTTTAATTTCTCGGGTCTAGTCAAATATATTCGACCTTTTTTCATCCGAAAATTTAACTAAAGAAGGTTAGAAACTTACGAGTGCTCAGCAGAACTTTGGCATAAGCTGCAGAAAACCAATGCTCCAACCCAACCAGCGTCGCCACACTGCTGACATACCATCACTTCCCCCCCTGCAACCATCATTGAACCAAAATCAAGTTTCGTATTAGTCGCTTAATCGTTGAAATAATTGGCTGATGTTGTAGTAAGTACTAAGTAGTAAGTAGTAAGAAGTTTGATGCTTTTGCAATATTTGAACAAAACAAACCATAAATGTTTTACTGGTATACTGTACATATACATCTAGGAAATAAAGAAGGTTGGTAAAAAGCAAAAACGCAGTAAATACTATGGAGTACGGACAGTTTTACTATATCACATTTGTGCAGGACAGTTTTACTAGAAAAAGTAACAGTGACATTTGTGCTCAGTAGTCAGTAAGTAGTACATTTAAAGAAGGTAACAATTTCATTTGGACCAACTTTATAAAAAAAGTAGTATCGTACTTAAAAGTGACCATCCGAGAAATGAGTCAAAATTCTCTCCATTTCCTAAAACACAAAAGAAATGGAGGGTCAATTTCCTTTCAACGGACGAGATTGTATTGTATCAATATCGAACGGTTCACGGTTTATGCATAAAAATAAAGGATTAATAGAGTATAGATGAGATAATATTATTAAATGGTTTTATGCATGTTGTTTTCAATAGTCTCACTTAGAAGCATTTTTTTTTTATGAAATAAAAAGTCGTTTATGAAAATAATGTATATAACAAGCGGATGGAGTAAAAGAGAAGGAGACGCCTGACTTTACGCGATGAATTTTTCCTCCGGAGTGGTGAAATACAAATTTGATGAATTAGGAGGTGAAAAAGAGGTGGGAAAAAAACTTGCTGTAGTAGGTATGTAGGGGGGTAGTTTTATGTGTTCAGGATATCTGATATGATGAGAACAGATTCTCAATCTACCTAATACAGTACATTGATACACATAATCTCATTTGAGATCGTCTCAAGCGTAATAGCAGGTAACACGGTCTCTTTCCATGTTATGTGATTCATTTAATGTTAGCTATAATAAGTAATGACTATGTTAAAGGTCTAAAAGAGTTCTTTTGCAAAGACTAACTTTGGAAAATTGTATATTGGGTGCCCTCATAGGCTTACAGCACCTGCACCAGAGTAAAAATTCAAGGAAACTCGAACATTCATTCGATCTTTCATCGCTTTCTTCAAACAAAGTACAGAATCTACTACAGAAATGACAATCTGATTTGTTGCTCATATAAAAAATATGTGACACACTAAAACTATGACACTGTAATATCAACAAACCATCATGTTGCAGTAATTGTAGAAGAAAATAACATTCATATCTTGCCATCAGATTTTGTTCTTAACAGGTCTATCAGTCATTCCGCCACCTCCCCGACCATCCTCGTTGTCCTTTGCACCTATTTCCGCTGTTGAGTGACTTGAGTCTGAAGGCCAAGTATAACTGATGCTTCCATGCTGGCTGGACGTGTGATTGTCGCTTTGATTTTGAGGCAATAATTTCTTCTTTCTTCTAAGTATACCCCATAGATAATATTTTCTCTGATATCCTGCATCATCATAATATTCATTTCTGTAACTTTTCGCATCAAATTGAATAACAGTTGCATCAAATTTGATATATCAAATTTAAGAAAAATGAAGCTCACTCCAGTCATTCAGGTGTAGCTCACGGGATAAAAAAACCAAGAGTTCGACATCATGAATCTTGGAAATCATCGCGAGTTCATTCTCAATCATGTAATCCACTAGCCTGTCATATACTCTTTCTGCACTGTAAACCATATACAAACCAAGCTGCCATGTTATTATTGCTGTTGTTTGCTGGTGAAGTGTAAAATAGTGTATCTGATTAGAGGGTACCTGTAGTTCTCAGGAAAGAAATAGACAGAAATATTATCAGCTGTCGGCACCATGGTCCTGAACTTTATAGGCCAAATGTTGATCTTAGGTACTATCTCTAAGCCGAGGAGCGTTGGCAATGAACTTATTACTTCTGAGGCTTCACTGCATGCTTCATTTGACATATGTGCCAGGATGGTGCAAGAATACTTCCCATATACGCAGAAACGTCCCCTGTAAATAAACAGTATCCACATCCTTACGCACGTGATTTGAAGTAAAATATATTAGGTAAAAGACTAGAGAAGGAAGGAATACCTCCATCTGTAATCAGGTAGAGGCTCTATAGTGTCGAGAAAGTCGTCCTCTGAATTTGGTGACGATTCTTGAGAATTATCAGCAGAACTGCAGGCTTCAGCCAAATTATCAGCAGAATCTTTGCCTGAGAACTGTACATCTTCAACAATGCACTTACCCTTGTCACGGTTGTTTTTCCAGTCTTTGCACAGTGACAGTATTTGCACATCCTTTGTTACAGTATGCAGAGATTCCTTAGAATCTAATGGACTCCTTGGCCGCGCTAAAGATTGAAAGGGTTGCGTTTCTGAAGACTGGTCTGTAGAATCAGACAGTTCAATAATGCTTGATTCACAGAACTCACAGACCCATCTGATTTCTTCATTGACAGTCGTCGTTTTTGACTGATCCAAACAGTAACTAGGAAACCCAGGACAATAGGTGCAAAAGGTTAGTACTTAGTACTTCAGACAAGTTCAGTCACGTTATTTCGACTTCAGGGTAATTTTCGGATATGCTATTATCAAGTCATTTCAAGTACAGGTCAATTGTGTCTGTTCAGGCCTAATTATGTTCTCGTGACAGGTTCAGTCTGGATCATTTGTGTGGGATCACTTTTAATTTTCCGAGTCTAGTCAGATGTATTCGACCTTTTTCCAATCGTAAATTTAACTACAAGGTTAGAAACTTGCCTGTGCTCAGCAATACTTTGGCATAAGTTGCAGAAAACCAATGCACCAAGCCAACCAGTGTCGCCACAAATCTGGCATACCACCATTTTCCCTCCTGAAACCATCATCGAACCTTCTTCACATAAGGCTACGCGTATTTGCGCAACCAAGATCAAGTTTCGTATTAGTCGCTTAATTGTTGAAATGATTGGCAATTAGAGTCATGTAGGAAATGAAGAAGGTTGGTAAAAACGCAGTAAATACAGTCCACTAATTTTACTAGAAAAAAGTAACAATGACATTTGTGCTTTGATAAAAAAGTCGACATGAGTTGGATTCCATTACGGGTTAAGTAATACAGGACTTAAAGAGACGATCCTTGAGAAATAACTCGTCTGGTTTTATATAAGTCGTTCTCATATTTTCATATCTCGAAACAAAAAATGTGTACTCCTATGAAACAACCCTGAGTTTCAATTTCAGGATATAATTTCAATTTTCAAATTTAAAAGCATTTTTTCTTTTATAAAATAAAAGGTAGTCCACGAAAATAATGCGTATAACAAGCGGATGGATTAAGAGACAAAGGAGATGACTGACCTTACGCGACGAATTGATCCTCCGGGATGGTGAAATGCAAACTTGATGAATTAGGTGGGAGGCTTAAAGGAGGTGACAAAGTTTGTATTTTGTTGACGGGTAGTTGTTTCTGTTCTGATAGGATATCTGATATGATGCAGAATAGATTCTAAATTTCTAAAAAACCAAAATCATTATAACACGAAATTGTAAGACAAGGGTTTATGTTGAATAATTTGCTTAATTATTAACAATGAATTACAAGGGTATATATAGAGTACAATGTGAATGCTATGTATGAAAACCTAATATTACAAAATCTGAAGTTCCTCTAATTACAATGTATGCACAATCATATTTTGTGATTTATGGAAAGTGTATTATTTACTTGCTCGAATTGTCGATAGTTGCCTTGCTTGGGTTGATATGGTTAATACGCCCCCTCAAGATGGACGTCCTTGGAAGAAGACCAATCTTGCTACGTAGTTCTTGAAAATGTGCTTTGGACAGGGGCTTTGTAAGAGCATCTGCGAGTTGATCCTTGCTTGCGACATGTTGAATACGGATGTGGCCAAGATGAATTTGCTCACGCACAAAGTGGAAGGATAGGGCCATGTGTTTCATACGAGAGTGGAAAACCGGGTTTTTGGCATAGAGGGTTGCGGATATATTGTCGCAGAAGATAGCAGGGGGTTTTGTGATAGATATGTTGAGCTCGGTAAGAAGGTTTCGCAGCCATAGAAGTTCGGTTGTGACTGAGGCGACGGAGCGAAATTCGGCTTCGGTGGTGGAAAGAGCAATGCCCTTTTGCTTTTTAGACGACCACGAGACGGGGTTTTTGCCAAGATAGACAATGTGGCCGGAGGTGGAAATGAGATCATCTTTGTCTCCGCCATGGTCTGCATCACAGAAGGCGTGGAGGCAAAGTTGGTTGGAGCGGTGAATTTGAATTCCATGAGTGATGGTGCCATGGAGATAGCGGAGTAGGCGTTTGAGTGCGGTCCAGTGAGTCATGGTGGGATGGTGAAGAAATTGAGCTAAGCGATTAACTGTGAAGGAAATGTCGGGTCGTGTTAAAGAAAGGTATTGGAGACTACCAACAAGTGCTCGATAGTTGGAGTGATCTTGGATGGGTTGATCATCGGCTCGAACAAGTCGTGTGTCAGCAGCCTTGCTTGGGTTGATATGGTTAATAGAAATCTCATTTGATTACGTCTTAATGTGACGGTCTTTTTCCATGTTACGTTCTTCATTAAATGTTACCTATAATGACTATGCCGTAGGACGTAGTAGGCTTAAAAAGCCCTACCAGACTAACTCGATTTGGAAAATTCTTTGAATACAGAATTTTCTATTCAAGGAAACTCGAAGATTCAATCGTTCATCACATTCATCTGATTAAAGAATTTACAACAGAAACGACAATTTGAATTATTGCTCGTCTAAACGATGTCACACACAAAAAATGTGACA
>JAGPOY010000232.1:0-27597 GCA_018983105.1 Silene uniflora | reverse complement strand
CTAGTATTTCACATGCTAGGTTTACGTGTTATTGGATGTTCTTTCACATGATGATCATTTGGGTCTAGCATTCATATGCTAGGGCTAGGTGTTAATCTTATTCATATTTGTATGATTTCATGTTATATTATTATGACATTTCGTGGCTGGGAGGACTCGGAGTTACTCCCCACTGACTGTGGCTTTCGTATTTGTATAAAATGCGAATGACAGGTTTGTGAGGCAGATGTTGGGTGCATGGCGAGCTAACGAGCAAATTACCTTGGGACCCTTCTTAGATCGACCTTGATCTTGTTTTAGATCACCTTGGACCTTTCTTACTTTGTTGGACTATTTATAGGGACATATGTCTCCCTGTTTACTCTTTTATTGTATTAACTAAATTTTACACTTCCACCCTTTTTTTGTGTTTTATACACCACGCAATTTTTATGTCGCATCTCATTTCGACCTAAGACCTTGTATGTTGAGACACCTTCCGAAAGGATAAAGTTTTTAGCAGGTTCAAAGTTTTTAAAATCTCCAGGTTTTCATCAAATTGAACCTATTACAAACATATCCAAGCAAATTTTCTTTAGAATACGTGTTTATTTTTCCGCGAAAATCGAGGGTGTCACACGATGTGTAGTCGGTTACTAGTAAGGAGAGGGAGACCGGAGATCACTCTTGGATTGTGTTGTTACATTGC
Organism: Silene uniflora; assembly: GCA_018983105.1. Classification (NCBI taxonomy): domain Eukaryota; kingdom Viridiplantae; phylum Streptophyta; class Magnoliopsida; order Caryophyllales; family Caryophyllaceae; genus Silene; species Silene uniflora. Next base: position 26,909 of record JAGPOY010000232.1, on the reverse strand, counting down.
TTCCGCTGTGTTTATATTGATTGTCTTATTTATATTTTCAGTTGACTGACCCCGGTTGTTTGTCTTTGACCTACTGTGATCCATTCGGGGATGGTGAGCAGTTGGTTTAGCAGGTAATGAGCTTGTTGATGATGATGTGCTTCTGGGATGGGAAGAGTCGCCACGAGCTTAGAACTAGTCTAGCCGACATTAGCTTTACTATTATTGTTGAGATAGTTTATCTTTCAGTTGTTGGTTTTGAGACAGTTGTATGACATTAATTACATTTATTTAATAAAGGTACTCGTATTGTTTCTTTTGATGTTCACTACCTCGGTTATGTCGAGATGGTAACGCTCCCATATGCTAGGGTAGTCCTTGGTAAAGGCACTCCGGTATATGGGGGTGTTACATTACTCCATTTGTAACCATGCTCCCAATCCCTGCGTCTGCTCCACTATCTGGCTCTGTTTCTGCTTCTGGGGCTGTTTCTGTTTTTGGTATCCAATTCTGCTTTAGGACCCAATTCTGCTTCTGAACCCAATTCTACTTCTGGACCCAGAATGTATGCGTCTCCCTGCTCCTGTTGTTCTGGAAATAAGGTCATGTAGGTATTGAGTCAGAGTCCTGTTTGACAGGTGCCTATAGGGGTGAGATTGACAAGTAGGCGAAGCTGCCTGCCCCAGGTTTCTCTTTCAGGCTCTCCATTTCCACGATTCTGTTGGTCTAGAAGTAGAGGTAAGTATATGTTCTGCATATATCGACTTGTAGATTCCTGCTGGTGGATGCTTGAAACAAGTGGACTCCAGGCTAGGTAGATTATGAGGTTTGACTAATGGACGCTGAGTGATTCTGGGTCAAGCTTGTAGACTCTGGATCCAGGTGGTGAATGCTGCTGAATGCTGGATTTAGCTGGTGGATGCCGGATGCTGGGTCCAGCAAGTAGATGCTGAGTCCGTAGCTGGCGGAAACTGGTGGATGCTGAGTCCAGCCTCCTCCTGACTCTACTATTCTGCGTCCGGTCGCCATAGGTGATTCTGGTGCTGAGAACTCCTAGCTATACTATTCTGCGTCTGGTCGCCATAGGTGATTCTGGTGCTGAGAACCTCTGTCGGAACTTGCGGATGCAGTTCTGGTACCTGAAAAATGTTAGTGATGCAACCTAGGTGTATGTGATTACCCTCTAATGTATGATCCACCTTATATGGTGGCTAGACACGTTGTGATCTTTATATGTTGTGAATGCAGTGTCTATCAATATGTCGTGAGAATGATCACGTTTAAGTGTGCGTTTAACGTGTGTTGTGAGTGTCGCTAATGTTCTATCATTTGCTTTGTATTTTGCCGTTTCTGGCGTACTTTTGATTTGTGCATGCACGTTATACGCTGTATGTTTGGCCATCACTGATAGATTGCTGGCTCTGGGGCCTTGTTTGCCCACTCTGTTTCTGAGGTGCCAGGCTTGCGTGGTTGCTACTGCAGCGCGGGAGACTGAATGTCCCGGTTGTAAGTGCTTAGCCACAGACACACGCCGACTGTAGTAAATGCAAGTTTCACTAGACAAGGTCATCTATTTAAAAGTCGTATTTTTATATGAATAAAAAATAACAATAATTGCAAAATGACAATAATAATCATAATAATAATAATAAGAAACAATACTAATTATGCTTAATAAAATTACCCTAATTTTCGTAAAAAATTCAAAGGAGGCATAATCACTTGAAATAAAATTGTGGTATTTCAAATAAACATTTTCAAAGCCAGAAAATGAGAAAGCTATTTAAGAACCAGAAAATTTTCCGAGCCAGGACATATTTAGAGCAGATAAAATTTTCAGAGCCAGAAAATGAGAAAGCTATTTTAAGGGAATACCAAATATTTAGAACCAGAAAATATTTAGAGCAGAACCTGAGATCTAGTGATGCTGCATCTGGTAGACTGAGTACCCGTTTGATGTCGGTCGATTTAGACAAAATACTTTTTAAAATGGATGATGTTTCATGATTTGGGAACCATTTGTCCCTCCATCATCATGAGTCACTGGATGCAGGGGCTCTGCTGGCTAGTGGCTGACGTGTGTGTGCCTCTTACTGACGGTGCATTTCTTTGCAAACTCCATAGCATCTTTGCGCATTGTGGGCCAGAAGTATGTCTGCCTCGGTGTCTTGTTGGACAGGCTCCTGCCCCATGCATAGCCTACACAGTTTTGCTGTGAAGGGCATGCAAAGCAGCCTGACTTCTGCACGCCCTTCTGCTATTGAGCTGTTATATTGCAGGCAGGTTGTTGAGTGCCCTGGATTCCTGTAGCCATTGGGTACTGGTACTGCTTTGCCCAAATGTCCCTGCTTCTGGTTTAGCTTTCAGGATTGCTGGTTGTAGCACATGAACAATTGGTATTGTCGAGACAGCACCAGGTTTGAACGTTGCCCCCAGGGTGGCTAGGGCATCTACTTCTACATTCTGGTCTTCGGGGATTTGCTTGATGTTGAAGGTGGCGAACATGAGGGTTAACTACTTTGCCACCTCCAGGTAGGCAGTCATCTTGGAGTCCCTAGATGCATAAGAATCATTCATATGGTTGACTACAAGCTGGGAATTACTGCAAACCTGGATATGCTGGATTTTAGATCCAGAGTCAGCTTCGGATCCAGGATCAGCCATCTTTTGGGGGCAGGTCTACGTCGTCCCTCACGTCCGTGCTTCCAGACTCTTTATTCATGCTTCTGTTGCAGGGCTTTGGTCTCTCATTTCTCTTTTCCACAAGAGCCTTTCTGGATATGGGGTCTGAATCATAGATGGCTCTCCTGGGTACTGGATCCTCCTCCAGCCTTATGGCCCCGAGTGCACATCTCTGAACCTCCTCGAAGGTCTTGCAGGGATTCATGGTCAGCTCCTGGTACAGCAGATCTGAGTTTGGGTGAAGCCTATGGCGGAAGGCCTGTATGGCGGTGGTCACGTCGCACCCTGAAATAGATACCTTCTCCTTATTGAACCGGTTCTGATAGTCTCGAACAATCTCTCCTGCATCCTGAAATATTCGGTACAGGTCGCTAGACTGCTTCTCCGGCTTTCTGCTGCTGGTGAACTGCTGATGGAACAGGTTGACTAGATCCGCGAAACTGACAATGCTCTTGTTGGGCAGGCTGAAAAACCACTGCAAGGCTACTCCAGACAAAGTTGATCCGAACCCTTTGCACATGCAAACTTCCTTTAGTGGCCCTGTTGCGGTTATCACCATCATTTTCGGCTTGTAGTGGTTGATGTGATCGAGTGGGTCTGAAGTTCCATCATAGAGCGTCATCGCTGGTGGTGCACATCCTTTGGGGACGCTGGTGAGAGCTATGCCATCAACAAAAGAGGAATCTGCGTAGCTGTCTCGTGATGCCTTCTCCAGAGGGCGGGCTACGCCTGGTATCCTATACAGTATGTCTCTCAGCTCTTGGTATTGTTGTTCCATCACATTAACTGCTCCTGCAAGAGTGTTAGAAACAGGCGGAAAGGGAATAGTAGGAGTACTTCCTGGCCAGAGTGCTCCAGGATATTGGCCAGGTGCTGGATGACTTGTCACTGGTGTTGCACTGATTAGGGATCCAGGCTGCCATCCGGGTGTCTGCTGCAGGGGTGTTTCTCCGATCCACGCTCCACTAGTGAGTTGACCTCCTACTGGTGCTGTCGTATTAATGACTGCTCGAGACTGCCATCCATGTGTTTGCTGGATCTGGGTTCCTGCAAAAGATTGGGAGTTAGATCCAGGCAGACCGTTAGACCATATATTACCTGGTGTCTGCTGCAGGCTGATTGGGTTATCAAATGACAGGTATCCCAATCCTCTGGGTTTGATGGGTCTACTCGGTGTCACTCCTTCAAGATCGAGCCTGGTGACTATCCGTGGTGGAATTGTCCGACTTGGTGCTCCACTGACGGCTGGATTTTGGACTACTGGAGGCGCTGGATCAGATGCTGGCCTGGGCTGGACTGCTGTTACGATCTGGGCTATCAGGTTCAGGTTGTCCTTCCTCAGATCCTCTACCGCCTGGCGTAGTGTGTCCATCCCCTTAATCATCTCCTGCATCGGATCAAGCAATGGAGGTCTTGCTTTCACAGGAATTCCTGCAGACGATCCCTCCTGGCTCTGGCCCGAAGCAGAGCTTCGCTCCGGCTGGGGCTGCTCTCTATGCTTGTTTGCGACAGTCCGGATGCAGCGCCTGCTTTGGGTTTCTGTGGTGGCTTGACGGGCAGAAGCAGGGGCATGGTCCTGGGTGACATGCTGACATGGACCATTTGGCTGGATGCTAACGGCGCACTCACCGATCCTCCAGATGCAGGAAAAGATCCTACCGATGCAGGAAGAGATCCTGCTCCTCCAGAAGGCAAGACTGACGTGCTCCTGGTGTTAGAAGGGTTCTGGCTGGTTCCAGACATGGTGGCGACCTAAATTTTGAGATTTGGCTATAGAAAATGATCACTATGCCCCACGGTGGGCGCCAAACTGTTTTGGTAAAAATTACCGATTTAGTGATTTAATTTGTGGGTTAAAGCGACCGATCTATAACCTACGAACGAATGAAAATACGACGATATAAACGAGTGAAAATGCAATGAGACAAAGAGACGACACGAAAAATTTGGTGACGCGGAAAACCCGATGTGGGAACAACCGCGGGGAGAGACGGAATCCCCCAAGTGGCACTATAATCGAGACGGGATTTACGAGTGAAAGGAAATACAAATGGCGATCTTTTTATTGCTTAATGGCTAAGTGTATGCGATTTTTTTTGTGCTTGTCGTGAATGATCCCCTTTGACCTGCTTCTGGTGCCTTTAAATAGTTGATATTTGCTAGGGTTTAGAGTAGGAACTGATCCCTGCTTCTGCTCCTATCTCTCTGCCTCTGACCCATGTGAATAGGGAGTGGTTGTTGACTTTTCCTCCCCTTTTCTTGCGTGAGATATTTTCACAAAAGGTGTGTTTGTTGTAGTTTTCATCTTGTGGTCCATATTTTGCCATGTCATCGATCTACTTTAAGTGCCTTCCTCCAATAGATGTGTGCCACGCCACTTATAAGCAAAATTTGTAATTTTTGCCCATAACAAATACAAATTATTTTTTACATTTTTAAAGTGTAATAATTATATTATACCTTAGATCCGTAATCGCAAACCCTTAAACAAATCCTCGAATTGCCACCGAGTTCATCGCGATTCGATTTGTTTCCAAATTTATTTTATCATTGGAATATTATATAGAAGTAATATTACCGTTGCATTTAAGACAACACAAGTACAATTAAATAATTAATTTAGACAGTAATCTGCAGATCCAGGCCATTTTCCGAACCATAATCATCCCGATAAAGTATAGAATAGACAAATTTTATAAAGAAATGATAATATTGAGAATCTTCCCTGATTCCCCCTATTTACTACGGAGTACTACTCTAATCTACGGAGTATTATAGATAGACTAGTATTCCGCCAACGTTCAAATAATTTTCGAGCCCAGAAGCATGTGACCCTCACATGACCTCTTCACTAATTACGCAAACTACCCTCCACAATCTACCTTCCGAGTTTCCCACCCCCTCCTCCGTACACAATCACAGACCTAGTCTGGTAATTTGAGCTGAATACGCTCCATAATTTTAAAAGGCAGGCGCCAAAACCCTCAAATTATTCATTACTACCCCGCGCACCTCTATTTTTCACTACTCCTATTAAAATTAAACCCAATTTCTTCCATCTAAACACACCATTTCCACACCTATCTCACCTACTTTATTCTATCTCCTTTGGGAAAATGCGTCACCACATCGCAGCCGAAGCATCGCCATCCACCCCGGCAACGCCTTACCTGGATTCAACAAAGCGAGGGAAGAAGCGCGGCAGCTACAATTGTGGCAGGTGTGGAGTCCCTAAGAAGGGACACGTGTGCGACACAACCACCACATCATCCCCAGCTACCCCACGTCCTTTACCGCCCAGGCCTCAGCGGGCTCTCACATTTGATGACGCCGACGTGGCTGATTCTGCTGAGCTGGAGGCCGCCGCCGCGCTTGTCCAGGCTGCCCAGATGGTCGACGCCGGCGGAGGGTGGCCCGCTGGATGCTTGTTGGAGGTTATGAAGAAGCTGCCTCCATTGGGATTGATTGCGGCTGCGGGTGTTTGCGTTGGCTGGAGAGAGGTTGCTGGCCGGGTTTGGAAGGCCACTGAGGAGCTCCGTGTTCGGGTTCCGAATACGGGTTCTGTTGGATTTGTTGGATCCCTTTTGAAGAAGTGCCCTTCCCTTATTCGGATCTCTCTTAGAATCGAGAGGTTTGGTTATTAATTTTTGTATTATTGTTTATCTTTGATTAAATTGATTCGATCTAGGAATTTCTTGATTTTGATACCTTTTTTACCTTTGCTTTAGTATTAATTAGGGCTTTAGGAGCTATCGATTGTTTGTTAAATGTTTAAAAATGGGTGATCTGATACTCCTCATAGAAATGTAGTCAGTTGGTTATATTAGTAAGAACCTAAGCTGAATGTCTCTCAAGTAGACGATCCTGATCCTGGGGTGGTTATAAATGTTCTTGCAGTGCTTTGTTGCTAAGGGATGTATAATTTGACATGGGTATTGATCTGATGTTACCAAATGTGTGGTGTTCAAAAGCTAATCTGTTGCTGGTTTTGCAATTTGGTTCGACTATGGTGCCCCCATCTAATAAGATCTGATGGAAATAACCTAATCATATTTTGTGAAACAACACTGCAAATGTGGAAATCTGAGGTTGCACTGTAAATTGCTGGTTCATATATTTTTACGATTTTGCGAACAGGATTGTTGGAGCGGATCTAATGTTGTTCATATGTGTAAGCAGTGGCCTAAGTTATACGATTAAGAGAAGACTGTATAGCTAGTCTAATGTTGTTTAAGCTGATCTTTTCTGATTCTTTTGCTGATCTGAACGGAGTGAATCCCTATGATGATGTAGAATATTTTTGTGGTTTTGCTTAGTGGTGCGACGAAGGGTGTACGTAATCAGTGAATTGATGTGTAATGACTTTTAATCCGCTTTTGTAATTTGAGAAGTACTCTTCTGTTCTCTCAAGTGTTGTGCTTGCTTGCAGTGATGTTGATGCAACAATGCTGGCTTGTATTGCATTTTCGTGCCCAAACCTGGAGTCTTTGGAGATATTGATCTCAGAGTCATCAGTCAACCGGATAACTGGGTATAAAACTTGAGCTCCCTTTACTTATATTGTAATGGTACTATATATAGCTACTTTGTTGGGCCTCATTTATTTATTTCTCATAAATACGCGATGGTATTAGCTTTCATAAAAATTGTGCTTGACTAGATGAATTTCCTTATATATTTTTTTTCAATCAAATGACATCGGTTAATGATAGCTAGGTATGGGTATAGTCAAATAAACACTAGGGTTTGGACCATTATTTTCGCCGTAAAATCCTCTAACCTTAATTGATTACTTTGGAAGTTTTTTAATTCTTGTACGCAACCTTACCCTTGTGTTGACATAAAGAGGCTGTTTTCAAATGATCCACGATAAAACTTGCGAGGTAAGGAGGAGTTCTTTATATTAGACTTAACTAAAATCCAGGTTTTGGGTGTAGGTTTTTGTATGAGAGAGTATTCTTGATATATTTTTTTGTCTCTACTATATTTCGAATTTTGATGGACATGCTAGTCGGAAAAAGGTAATGTGCTGACATAAAATACGACTGTTAATCACCCAACAATTCATGCCCTGAACACGTTAATTCGGTTTAATAGACAATGTATGGTAAGCTAACACCTTAACGTACCTGATATTATATATAACAAATAAAAATCTGCAATTGTGCGTAAATGTGCGCGAGTTTTGGTCCCACTAAGGCGTGTCAAACTCCGGAATGGGAGGCATATCCTTGGTTTGGATCTTATCTCATGTACAAATCAACTTCAAAATGGGTATGGGTAGATAGCTAACTCGTAGTATGTGATTTATGGCAAAAAATCCTAGGTAAGTTATGAGTTTTTGTGCCAAAAAGGGTGCCTTGTTATGCACAATAGTTTTGAAGTTCTCTGTCACCTTTAAATTTATGGGAGTTTTTGGTGAGCCGGCCAAGTTACTGACTAAAATTGTTGTACATTTTACAACTTATATGTTGTGCTTTGAGCAGTTGAACCGCCAATTAACCTGTAACGTGCCATTACATGCACCAACTATACACAGTTGCAGGTACGTGCTATGGTGTGCATAGTTGGCATGCATGTCATGTCATATGACCTCAAATGTAGTATATAACCTCATCAGATGCTCTTCGGATCCTTCTTAACAGTTTTTAATCAATTCCACATGGTGATTCCGACAGTTTTCGTAAGAGTGGTTATAACGTTCAAATTCGACCTTTTTATGCTATCTTAGATTCTTAGGTACATGTCATATCGAGTTCTGTGTGTAAACAACAATTCAGTCACCATATGATTACTTTGTGCCATATGGTTGTATGGTTTAATCAAACATTGTTGATTTGCCACACCGTTCCTAGTTCCTACACTTTGTGAGAAGTCATATATGTCATACACCTCCTATGTTCTTTAAGAACTCAAATGTCATCCTCACGGCCAATGTAAAGCCTTATGATGGTTGTGGACAATTTTCATTCGATTTATATCTGATAACCTTCAAACTTCACCTTTGTTGGACCACACTTGGTGACCATAGGCGACCATGGGCGAACATGAGCAAACATGTCATGCGGAGTTGAAGTACTTGATACTAACTCATAAACTATAGGGCTACTTTTGCGGCTTTGTGCCATATGAATGCACTATTATTTGGTGATGTTACACCCTATGTGCCCTTGTCACATGTAGTGATGCACAATTAAATTACCATCCCCATATATTTGAATTTAGCATTATCAGATTAAGTTAGTAACCAACCGGATCGCAAATGAATTTTCACGAATTACATATTCATAATTATTGCTAATTAATATGATGTTTAGTTATGGTAATATGGAATTATGTTCTATTTTCAGCGAGTTGTGTATTCATTATGAATTCAAATCAGTCCCTCTTGAAACACATAAGAGCATTTCTCACAATTTTTTTTGATTTTGACACCTTATCCTTTGAAGCCATGAGTTTGAATTATAGCAGCTTTGTACAGGGTTCCAATGTTTTTAAAATTGTGTTTTGTGTTGCAGTAGGTCATTTAACTTACCAATGAACTTAGTAAACAGTTCACATATTTTATCATGTGTATCATATTGTATGGCCTCAAATGTGGTAGCGTCAGCTCATGAACAACCTGGTGTGATTGTCTCAAACAAATTAAGGTTGATAACTTCAATCCATAGACACCTTATAATCACATCTGGACCCCAATTTTGGACCACTTTGTGTCAACAAGATGGTTATTTTAACTAAGATACCTCTTCTCCATGATTCCTAGAAGTCATGATTTGTCGACTTTGAAAGTAATCACGGGTGAGTGTGACTTTTTTTCCTCATACAAGGACTGTAGGAAGCTTCTTGTGAAGTTTAGAGTGAATTTAAACATCGGCCCAAAAAAGCCATCATGAGAGTTAATTTTCTTGCAGGTAATGAAGGGAACGCCTAGAAAGAATACAATGTATACTTAGGAAATGTACACAATTTTTGTATATAGAAAATCAAACCTCTACAACCGCATATCACTTATTTGATACTAGTGTGTCTGCATGAATACTTGATGAATTGAGAGAAACAATTCATCTTTCTTTAATGCAAATAATGTACGAAGCAGTAGTTAATCTTCGTAATATGAGCATCGGTCATTAAGTGTGATGGGTAACGAAGACATCTATGTTCTTGGCATGAATGCATGATAACAGTTCTGGAGTAAAGCTCTCTTGGTTGAGAACAATATGCGAAGCCAAAGTATAACAGTGATGTGCCGTTAGCAAGGTGTTTGTGTAAAGCTAATAATCAGTATTACCGTGGAACTCTTTCTTGATGTCTTCTCTGAGTTCTGCTTTAGATAATTGTCTGATAACAGAAGACCTATTTCTCAGAGCTACATGTCTTTCCTAACGTCTTCACTTTTTCAATTAAGCTAACCATTTACACTGACGTCCTCTTTATAACTGTAGAGATGAGCTGGGTCGTTTTGTTGGTGATAGAAGATGTCTTTCAAGTCTTAAGATGGAGGGCTGCTCTAGTATGGGATCAATTATAATTTCTTCAGCTAGTCTTTCCACATTATGGCTCTCTGATCTTCACTCCCTTTCTAAGACGGTGATTACTCTTTCCCCTCCTGTCCTAGAAGATATCTTATCTGCTGTATATTTGCTTATTTAAATGACCCTTAATATTTTAGATTATCAATTGCCCAAATCTGAGGGAGGTGTCTTTGAATTTTGTGCGTCAAGAAGATGATGGTACTGACATCACATCCGTGGTGGATAATCTGGGGAGATATTGCCCAAGGTTGCAGAATCTTCATATTGCATCAGCAAAAATATCTCATTCTACCGTGCTTGCTCTTAGCGGTGCTAATCTGAAGTAAGTGCCTGCACCCATTGCCTCCTGATATTTAAAGGCTGGTAGTAGCAAATGTTTCATGGTGCACATGTTTTACTATGCAAAAACAAGGTTTTTTTTTTGCTACCATGGGGCGAAAGATTACTATTCCTTGGTTAGACTATGATAGAACAAAACAAAATGATTCACTATATAGCTCTTATTCGATGCAAATCACAATTTATGGGTCATTGGAAACAATCTCCCTATCCGCCTACCTAGCCATTGTAGGACCCTTATTAGTTATTCCCTTAAGGCACAAGGGTTTATGAAATCTAATCTATGATGTTTTTAACTTTCAGGGGATTGAGGATGCTCTCATTAGTATTGGGGGCGGGCATAACTGATGCATCTGTTGCTGCTATAGCTTACAGTTTTACGAAGTTAGAGTTGCTTGACTTGAGTGGGTATGCTACTATGTTTCCTCTTCCGTCTCTCCTAAATGTTAATCATCGACTAGCTGGATTAGGTTCTTTTATCTGCATGAAAATTCAATGTCTCTATCTTTTTGGTTCAGGTCCAGCATCAGTGATAGTGGCCTTGGAATTATATGTAACGTGTTCTCTCGAACACTTACAAGACTTCTCCTTGCGCTTTGCCCTAATGTCACTTCAAGTAATTTCCTTCTCTTATAGTTGTATACTTGTACGAGACAGTCTTAAATGTAAGACCAAGCACAAGCCTTGCAAGGAAATGAGAAACACGTAATTTTCTTAGATGGTCTAGCATATGTGACCATGTCATAGTAGATGAACTGTTTCATGTATATGGAAAGTAACATGTTTCAATTGTTCTTCATTCTTGAACTATAATCAGGTGGTATTCAATTTGCTACGGCTCAATTACCTCATCTAGAACTAATGGACTGTGGAATGTCCATCTCTGATCCAAATGACGCCTCTGTGAATGAAAGTAATGATCACCAACTGCAGAAAAGCAGTAAATCTCATCACATTTACCAGAAGCTTATAGTCAAACATAGCCGACTGAAGAAACTTAGCCTCTGGGGTTGTTCTGGTTTAGATGTGAGTTTTTGTGACTCGTACTGATATGTTGTTTTCAGCTTCGCTTTTTAAGACAGTAAATGTAATATGAAGGAAAAGAGAAAGAAATGAATAATACTTGTATTTATGTGATATTCATTTTTATTCTTGCAATCTGATGTTGTTTATAATTATAATGATGATGGAAAATTTTGCAGGCCCTATACTTGAACTGTCCAGAGCTGAAAGACCTGAATTTAATTTCCTGTAGAAATTTGCATCCAGGTATGTTTCCAAGGGTAATCAGATTACCAATTGTTGCTACATACTGCAACCTTTTTTGACAATCACAGGGCCCTTTGCTCTTTTCAGGGAGGATAGTCCTTGAATGCCCGAGCTTAGAAAGAATTCATGCTGCCAATTGTGTGAAAACATTGCATGAAGTAGTCGACACTCAGGTAAGAGCTCTGTTCGTCTCTACCGCAGTTTACTCATTAAACTAGCTCACAATTAAAGTGAGATCTCTTTACAGGAATTTAACTTCTGATGATGTTAAATTGAGATCACTCTATTGACATTGTTGCAGGTTAATAATAATAATCAAACAGAGAGCCAGATACTAAGCAAGCGCATGGCTGATGGTTCTAAGCGTGTTAGAGTTCCTCACATGCTCTTTCAGCTGGTGAGTCTTCTACGTTTAGCGCAACACACATATAACACCAATTCTAGATTCGTCATTGCTCAATTGGTCCATAAGCTAATTCTTCAAATTGCTGTAACATTTGTGCTATCACTTCCATGTTATACCTACACTAGCATAACCTCAGTTAAACAGTGCCAATTATCAGTGTCCCTGAGTTAGATACTTCGATGCACAATTATCAGTGTCCCTGAGTTAGATACTTCGATGCACAAACATGTGTAAACAGACCGAAGTTACGAACATGATATAACATTGAACTATCTGAGTTTTCCTTACAATAATCTCATTTTTTTATTACTTGATTTTCCAAGATTTTTTCTTATTGATGCAGCCTTCTGATGATACAAAACAAAACGAAGTTCGAAAGCGAAGATGTATTGTATCTACGGGATGAATCCACAAACTGTGAGAGTTTCATGTACATCAGTCCAAAAACATTGTATTTCATTATGAGAACTGAGAATAACAAACCATTGTTTAAACTTGGGGACTGTCAGGTCAACAGCCTCCCTAAATTTACAGAAGTAACCCTCTTTACAATTTCAAAAGTTGGGAGATATTTGAGAAACATTTTCTTGAAAGTTACTTTATGAATTAAATAAAACTGAATAAATTCCATGTAATTTCAGGAATCATTTGAGTTAATTCTTTTCCATATTTTACAACTTTAGCAACACATTCAATAATGAGAATAATTATTTCTGGCTGTAGCTATACTTGTATGATTGAGACCAGACCAAAATTTTTATAGTAATAACTGGCTCTAGCTCTTAAGTATTGGTAAAGATAAGTGAGGAGAAAAAAGGAAATAGGAAAGAAATTGTCTTTTAGGGTTACAAGAATGAAAGAAATGGGAAAAATGATATAAGCCTTGACTCTTGGTTTTAAATATAAAATCGCTGAACTCACACACTCGACCTAGTGGCCGTCACTTGACCGAGTACCACAAGTACTCGACCGAGGGGCACCTGCTAAATTTTGAGTATTGGTATAGATAAGTGAAGAGAACGGAAATAGGAAAGAAACGAGTTAAGGGTAACAAGGATTCGAACTTTTGCAATTTTTTTCCATTAAGAACCTCAACGATTATTTTATTTTTTTTTCCGTTAAGGACCTTAACACTAACACCGTTAAGTTTTCGTTATGTTTCCAACATTAAAATAAATTTTTAACAACCAATATATGTTATGAAAATGCTTGAATATTTTATAAGGCAAAATATTTATGAAAATAGATTTTAATAACAACCAATATATTTTATAAAAATACTTATATATTTTAACAATCAAAATTAACTAAGGCAATAGCATCACGCATGCCCATTAATCTTTGTGACATAGCAAAACAACCCAAAATGCAAAAAATAAATTATGAAATTCTTGAGTAGTCTACCCCCCTTCGAATGATCAATCCCCTAAAAAAAGAATTAGAATTCAAAAGGAATTTACTTGTCTCTGTATTGTTCCGTTTGATCTTTTAGGTCACGACTTCACCTCGACCGTTATACCACGTCCTTTTAAATTAAAGCCTATATGCGACGGATAGCCTCTTAAGGCCCAGATCGGGTTAGTTGAGACCCGCTCGGTTTGTATGGTCAGTCCTCAGCTTCACCCTTCGAACCCGCTCGGGTTGGCTCCTGACCCGCTCGGGTCGTATCTGACTCGCTCGGATCCCTAGGTGAGAATGTCTCCTTTCTTCTTTTGCGGCCCCAAAAATCGTGGGTGTTGATATCTAGCCCGTGGGAGCTGCTTTACTTAGCCCCAAAGCTTGTCCTAGGCCGTTGGTTTCCGTCTCCGCTTCATGCTTGGCCTTAGATATCGTCCATTTAGCTTCCAATTGCTCCTATTATGCACGATCTTGCCCCTTTTCCTATAACCAAGCCAAAATCCAATAGAAAAGCAAATAGGAATATAAAGAGGTCAAAAGAGCCCTAATAAGTACGTAGAAGCATGCAAAACTAGGTCCGTTCAGGGGGTAAAAGTGCGTCAATTACGACCACATCACTTTACACCTCATACACATCAACTTCTTCATCGAACTTCTTGCTCCCTCGTTCAATACCACACGTATGATTTAGCCTCACAACTCCTATCATACCCAGAAACCATCCTTGATCATCATACACGAGCATATAGGTAAAGATTTGAGCATCTTTTTGCTCCTTCATTACCCGTGTTCCTGTCACGCGCAGCCACAGTTTTCGTTCGTTTTGTTGTTGTTTCAAAATGTTTTATACATCTGTTTTTGTGCTAGTTTTAAAATTTGGAGTATCACGATTCCGGAACATCTTTTAAAACTAAATTTGAGTAAGAAACGAAGTCGCAATCTGAGTTTGAAAATCGCTGCACGAAGTGCATTAAAAACGTGGTTTTGAAATCGTTTATTTCGAAAATTGTTTTTTTCGTAATTGTTTTGTTTGAAAACCATCGACGGCGTACCCTCTAGAAAAGCTTGCATCCGGGATCCCGAGTGATGTCCTGTTTACATGTAAGTTGAGGGTGCAAAATCTCTCCGTTCTCCTTTCTCTTTACACGTTTTTTAGCATGTTCATTCATTATCGTTTGTTACGTTAATTATTTATCGTATCCTTATTATCTTATGTTAATTATGATGCTTCTGTTGAGATTAATATACTGATTAGGATTAGTTATTCTGTTAATTACATGCCTAAGTATCCCAATATGATTAAAGGTTTTAATTATCATATGTTTTAATCAATTATCACATGGTTGGTTGAATTATGTTTTAATTAGTTTGATTATGAATATGATATGCTAGATCTATAAAATAGATATGTTTAATTGTTAAAGATGAAATATTTATGTGAAATTAATTATTTGAATGAAATTCACATGTTAATTTAATGACTGTTTGGGATATTTTTCGTAATTTAGGTCAAAGTAGGTCAAAGAAGTCTTATACGTTATTCGGGTGATTTGCGATGTTAGATGCGAAAACAAAAGAACAAGACAAGGCCTTCTTTGGTGACGCGGAAAACCCAATGTGGGAAACGACCGCGGGAAGGGATGGTACCCTTCCAAGTAGTGCACTAGCTTTTACGTGAAGAGGGGTGAATACAAGAGGCGTAAGGCACGAGTTTTGCTAGTACAATTGCTAAGGATGCTATGAGTGTATGAGCGCGTATGGAATTAGGGTTTGCATGTTCCCTCCTCGTCTTCTTATATAGGACCTAAACCCTAGTAGGGTTTAGGTAGCTTTCTCTCCAAGACATCTTCATCCGCCTCTATCGATGGATCCGAGCCCTACGTGGGCTGTCTGCCGCCTCTTGGGCTTGTGGAGCCTGCATCTTGCTCCGTCTTCCTTAGCCCATTCGTCCTCCGTCTTCAAATAAGGCGCTGGGCCTGGTAGTCGTGTCTGGGCTCAAGTCGCTTGGCGCGCTTCCTGGGCTGGTTCGTTTGGGCCTTTTCGTCATGGGCCGAATGTACAATTTTATGCCTAAACAGTTTGCCCCATAATTTCGCGCGAGATATGTCGTCATTGCTTGAGCGAGAATTTATCAGTTTCCAAATCTTCTGCGCAGTCTTTTCTTTCCTTCTTCTGTACGTATACCAACAACTTTCTTGGTTTTATCCCCCTCGATTTCTTCCGCCTATTAATACCCCTATTCCTTAATCATCAATATTCCAACTACTTTCCTTCTTTCAATTCTTTTCATCTTCTTCTTCCTTCGTCTTCCGCCAGTCAGATCACTACCGCCACACTTTGCCCCAGGTAACCGCCTTCTTCTTTTCTTCTCTGAGTATGGATAGATCGGGTCAGACTTCATCCTCTTCCGTTCGCGATTTTGCGATGGATGATCAGTTCGTCTCTCGTTGTCTCTTTGTCGATCCTCACAACTGCGACTCGTCGCTAACGCCGACCGATATTCCTCGGATTAGAGCGCTGCTCGGTCTTGGGGATGATGTTGAAATCGTTATTCCTGGTCCGGGTCAGAGAGCTGACGTCCGACGAAGGGGCTGGGTTTGCCTATACCTTTACCCATTTAAATATGGTCTCCGATTCCCTTTCCCTCGCTTAGTTCTTGACTTTCTCCGCACCAATAACTTCGCCATGGTCCAACTCTCCGCCAATGTGTGGCGCGTGCTGTTGCATTCCTTTGCCGTTGGTGAGAAAACCGGTGCCAGGATCTCTCTGGGGGATCTGGCTCATGTGGTTGAGATTCGGTCACTCGGGAGGGGTGAATATACCCTTCGCAACCTAGGGGAGCCTATTTTCAAACATTCCTCCAAGTCGAGGGATGAGAAGTGGTTCCAGGAGTTTTTCTACCTCAAGGTGGACTCTATTCAGCCTCCGGTAGAAGGCCTTTTCGAGGCCTGGAAGCCTAATTCGAGTAAGCACCCTTCCTCGCGCTGTCGAATCTTGGATTTGTCTGTCTCACCATCTTACTCTTCTGTTTGCATGCAGCACCTACTCCCCTGGTTCGCATTGGTAACCCCGCCGCCTGCAAGGAGAAGTTTTTCAGCATTCCCCAGCAAGAGAGGTTGTTTCCAGAGTACCTTCCGAGCTTCACTGCCTCCTCGACCGCCAGTCCACAGACTTCTGCTCGCAGCATGTCATCTTGTAAGTATCTCGTGCCTGATTGTATCTTCAGTTGGCTGAAAGCTCCTACATATATCTCACTGATCCTTGTCTTTGTGTGCAGCTGGTGCTAGACGTGATCCCTTCGAAGCCATCTTCCAGAGCGCGACCAGGAAGAGGGCTACTGCCGAGAGTCCTAATGCCCCTTCCTCCTCCAAGAGGCCTGCCCCTGCTCCTACTCCTGCTGCTGCTCCCATTGCCGTGCGCCTGCGTTCTGCCTATCCTGCCCCGATCCCTATGGAGGCGTCTCCTCTAGCACGCCATCCTCCTACTCCTCCAGGAAGCCCTGTCACCATTGCTGACGATATTACGCTGCAGTTTCCTGAGGGTTTTGGCAATGTTGACGTCGTTCCCTATTGGCCTGAGATGAACAAGCTCCTCTTTCCTGCTGTGGAGAGTTCTTTCAAAGAGTTCGACGCTGAGGAGATGGCATCCAATGACGTGCATAACGCTTTCATGGTAACCGTCTTTCTTCGTTTGCCTCTTCCTTCGCTACTTGCTTTCATTCTGCGAATGCTGAAAACGTTTTGCTATCTATAGACTCTTCAGTCTGACCTGTACGTCAGGAAGGTGCTTAGTGCGGTGCAAGCCGGCAGTCGTGCTATCAACTCCAAGAACCAGGAGCTCGCTCAGTCTCTGACTGATATGGAAGACCAGTGCACCGGCCTGAGGAAGAGGGTTGCTGACTTGAGGAGTGAGCTGGCTGTCATGAGGGAGAATCAGGATGCCGAGATCTTCAAGCTCGCTGAGGCTAGGGAGGTTGCCCGGAACATAACAGAGCAGGTTAAGGCGTCCGAGGTGAAGATGATGGATATGGCGGACCTGGCTCTGGATGTGATGGCGCATGCCATTTGGCGGGGGAAGATCTCAGGCATGGAGCTGGCTTTGACCGAGGCTATCACGCCGGAGCGCATTACTGAAGAAGAGAGGCGCATGAGGGAGCACTACCTCGAGGAGCCGGATCTCAGCTTGCTAACCCAGGAGGCAGGTGAGGTGAATTCTCCCGTGACGGTGGAGCCTCAGGAGGCCAGCTTGCCCCAGTCTGCTGTAGGGACTTCGAGCGCTGGAGGGGCCATCCCAGGGACTGCTGCTGCTGGAGATGCTGCGGAGCCGGTACCTGAAAAGGAAGAGCAGCCAGAGCAGGCAAGGGAGGGGGCGTTATCAGCTGTCGAGGAGGTCATGGAAATGATCTCCTAATTTTACTTTTTCATAATCAAAGTATTTCGGGTCTGGCCTTGTGTGGCGCAGACTTTGTAATATTCACACAATGGTTCTTTTGTTGGATCATGCCTAGGCGGCAGGAAAACATAACATTTGTGGCATTCTCAAAACCCAAAAGATTTAAGGTTCTTTTTAAGACTAAAGCATACGCGAAATACCTGGGCCATTCGTGGGGTTGTCCTGGAAGGGACCCAGACGGCTGCAGACCGCATAGGCTTCAGAATGTTGCTTAAAATGAAAAGAAGTTTACAAAATTTGTAGAAGTTACAAAACTTTGGAAAGCTGATGGTATGCCTACCATCGTTTTTTTTTTTATTTTTTTTGCGGGCTAGAAAATACAAGACTTTGTACAATTACGACCACTTATTATCAAAAGTGGTACTTCTTCAGGTGGAGTATGTTCCACGGGTTGTCAGGCACTTCTCCAGTTAGGGTCATTAACTTGTACGCACCATGGCCTACAATACTTTCCACCTGGTAGGGGCCTTCCCATTTGTAGGCGAACTTTCCTACCTTCTTATTCTTGGTGTTTTGGAAGACCTCACGAAGGACCAAGTCTCCTACCTCCAGGAGTCTGACCTTAACATTCTTATTATAACTCTTGGCGACTGATTACTTGTAGGCTGCTAGGCGGATCTTAGCACTTGTTCTGAGTTCATCAATGGTATCTAGGCTCCTTATCATTTCGCCAGTGTTCAGTTCCCCTGTCATGCATCCATACCTGTGAGTTGGAACTAACACTTCTGATGGAATCACTGCTTCTGCGCCAAACACCAGGCTGAATGGTGTCTGTCCTGTCGCCACTTTTGGAGTTGTTCTATCCGCCCAGAGCACTAGAGGCAACTCGTCTGCCCACTTTCCTCCTAACTCCTCCAAACGTTTTCTCAAATTTTCCACAATGATTTTGTTGCTAGATTCGGCTTGGCCGTTAAGAATGTGGGGTTCTGGGTGCAGATTTTTTCAAGGAAATGTTCCATCTAGCACAGTACCCTTCAGAGTCGTTTGACACGAATTGTGAGCCGTTGTCACATATGATTTCTGACGGAATGCCAAACCTGCAAAGAATGTTACGCTTGATAAAGGAGATGACTTGCTTATCTTTCACCTCTGTGAATGCTTCTGCCTCAATCCACTTGGAGAAGTAGTCTGTCATTACTAGCATCCATCTTCTGTTGCCTGGAGCCCTAGGTAATGGCCCAACAATGTCCATTCCCCAGGTCATGAATGGCCAAGGAGAGATGATTGGATGGAGGAGCTCTGCTGGCTGGTGTATCATCGAGGCTGCCCTTTGACAGGCGTCACACTTCTTGGAGTATTCTGTCGAGTCTGCTCTTATAGTTGGCCAGAAGTAGCCTTGCCTGAGAGCTCTATTGGATAGGTTCCTGCCCCCTGCATGGTTTCCACATTCGCCACTGTGGAGGGCATGTAATACTGTCTGAGCTTTCTGCTTGTCCAGGCACCTGAGGTAGGGCCCTGCTAGTGATTTCCTGAAAAGCATATCATCGATTAGTACAAAGCGGGAGGCCTTCATCCTGAAGCTGCGTGCTTCTTTTTTGTCGGTTGGGAGAGTGCCATCTCGGAGCCAGTTTAGGTAGAGAGTTCGCCAGTCCTCCTCTGCTTCCTGCTCTGCATCAGTCGCTGTTGTGTTTGCCAATATTGCGGCCTGGCTCCCTGGCTCCTCCTGCTCTTCCAACTCTCCTCTGTCCTCCTTTTGAATTGAGGGTTCCAAGACATATGTTATAGGTATGTTTGCTAGCTCCGTTGGCTTGAAGGTTGCCCCCAGGGTTGCTAAGGAGTCTGCTTCCATATTCTGGTCCCTGGGGATCTGTTGAACTTTGCAATCCTTGAATTTCTCCTTGAGTTCTTTAGCTACCTTTAAATATGCTATCATCTTGGAGTCTCTAGCTATGAATTCGCCATTTATATGGTTGACTATCAGCAGTGAGTCGTTGTATACCTCAAGGTACTGGATTCCCATGTCGAGGGCCAGTTGCAATCCCAGTATTAGGGCTTCGTATTCAGTCTCATTGTTGGTGGCCTTGAAACGGCAACGTACTGCTTGTGCTATCAGGTCCCCTTGTGGAGATCTTAGAACCAAGCCTACCCCTGACCCTCTCTGGTTGGAGGATCCATCCACATGAATCTTCCAGACCCCAGCACTCCTTCTCAGATCTAGACTCAATATCTCACTGTCCGCCAGACTTTGAGTTGCTGGGCTGAAGTCCGAGACGAAGTCTGCTAGGGCCTGTGATTTGATAGCTGTCCTAGGGTCGTAAATGATATCGAATCCGCTAAGGTGTACAGACCATTTGGACATTCTTCATGATAGTTCGGGCTTTCTCATGATAGATTTCAGGGGGTAGCTAGTTACTACATGTATTGCATGCGACTCAAAATAAGGGCGAAGCTTATGGGATGCTACTACTAGTGCCAGTACAAGTTTTTCGAGAGATGTGTACCTGGTCTCTGCAGGTAGCAGAGACTTGCTTACGTAGTAGACTAGCCGCTGCTCCTTATCATGCTCTCGTACCAAGACCGCGCTTACTGCTTCTTATGTTACGGCTAGGTATAGGAACAAGGGCTCCTCGGGCTCTGGTTCTGACAGTAGTGGAGGTGTGCTGAGGTAGTGTTTCAGCTCCTTGAACGCTTGCTCATGTTCGTGGGTCCACTCGAACTTTTGGCTTTTCCTCAGAATGTCATAGAATAGCCTACATCTGTCTGACGACCTCGAGATGAACCTGCTGAGTGCTGCCACTTTTCCTGCCAACCGTTGAACATCCTTTGGCTTTTCTGGCGACTCAAGGTGCAATACTGCCTTGATTTGCTCAGTGCTGGCTTCTATCCCTCTTTGAGTCACGATGTAACACAAGAATTTCCCAGAGGATACTCTGAAAGTGCACTTGGACGGATTTAGTTTCATTTTGTATTCCCTGAGCGTGCTGAAGGTTTCCTCCAAGTGTTGCATATGATCTTTCGAGTGCTTTGACTTTAGCACCATATTAGCTTATGGGTGATGATGGATGGGTCTATCCCTACCATATCGTCATGGGACCAAGCGAAGAAATCCATGTTATCTCGCAGGAATTTGACCAATCGTTCTCTAATGTCGCCCGTACATTCGGCTCCCACTAGCACTGTTCTTTCTGGGTGTAGCTTGTCCTGGTTAACTTGATCTAGCTCCTCGGTTGGAGGCTCAATGTACTCGTCCTGGACAGGCTTTCTCTGTAATTGCTATGCTGGCGGGGTTGCCGTGCACTTGAGTGCCTTCTGATAGCAGCTTCTGGCTTCCTCCTGATCTCCTCGTATTTCTTCTATTCCCCAAGGTGCGGGGAACTTCACACACTGATGGTAAGTTGAGGGAACTGCTTTCATCAGATGCAGCCATGGCCTTCCAAGGATGACGTTGTAGGTGGATGGTCCATCAATGACAAGGTAGTTCACTTGCTTGTTCACGCCTTGAGCACAGGTGGAAATGTGATTTCTCCCAGTGAGCTAGCTGTCTCCCCGCTGAATCCGACTAGCGGGATAGATTTCTTTTGCAGATCCTGCTCACTGAACCCCATGTTCTTGAGCGTTGTGAGCATGATTAGATTAACTGAACTTCCTGTATCGACCAGGATTCTTTTAACTGTGAAATTGGCCTTTGTCAGGGTGATGATGAGAGCATCATGGTGCTCCTGGCTGTCCTGAAGATCTACCTCGTCGAAGACAACTGGCGGCACCTCACTATGCTCTATTCTATAGGATGTTGCAGGCCTGTCGCCTTTGGACTGAGTGGCGTGGCTCTTGGCTGCAGAATACGTCAGGCCGCTCAACTCTGAACCGCCTGTTATCACGTTGATAATCTTCGTGTTTCCAGATGGGGGAGGTGGCTTGGACTACCTGTTGGAGTCCACCTTCTCCTGCTTGCCCCCACGTTGTAATAGGTGGTTCAGCAAACCTTCATCGTACAACCGCTTGACTTCCCTTCTCAAGACGAAGCAGTCTTCTGTATAGTGCCCGATGTCCCGATGGAACTCACACTTCTTCTTGCAATCTTTCCTCCGGGACTGCGGTTCTACCGGTTGTTTTGGCCACCTCACGGTGTCCTTCATATCTGTAAGGGCTTTCAGCAGTCCTGCTAGCCCGACTGTGAAGCCATACTCGGTGACAGCTGGTAACTGCTGCATTTCTTCACGGTTGTCTACCCTGTTGATGCCTCGCGCGTATGGCGAGAATCTGCTATCCTTTTTTTCTGATTGTTGCTTCCTGTGAGACTTTTCCTCCTTCTGTTGTGCTGCTGACCGTGATGCTTCTAACTTAGCTTTTGCATCCAAATCTTCTTCCAATCTGATTGCTCCTTTGGCGTGCTGCTGGACCGTAGAAAAGTTTGGAGCTGGATTCATGGTTAGTTCCTCATAGAGCTTGGTATCGTGGTGAAGGCCCCTCCTGTACGCCTCTATTGCAGTGGCGGCGTCACAATCTCGCACCTCCACCTTCTCGTTGAGGAACCTGACCGTGTAATCTACAATAGTCTCATCTGGGCCCTGAACCAGTCTGTACAGGTCTCTTGCGTGTTTCTGTGTATTAGCGCTGCTTGCAAATTGTAATGTGAACGCGTTCACTAAGTCCGCAAACGTAGCAATCAACCTATTGGGGAGTCCTGTGAACCATCTCAATGCTGTCCCAGACAGAGTGGACTCGAACCCTTTAAACATACATGTCTCCTTCACGTGCCCCACTGCTGCTACCGTCATCATCTTCTGCTTGTAGTGGCTCACATGATCATGCGGGTCAGATTTCCCGTCAAAGAGCGTCATGCTCGGAACCGAGAATCCTTTTGGCATGGTGACAATAGATATGGCGTCTGTGAAGGGAGAGTCCGCGTAGCTGTCAGGCGTAGCCTTATCGAGCGTAGGTGGCATCCCTGGGACCTTACTTATCATCTCCAGCAGCTCCAAGTAGCGCTGTTCGGCTACGCTGTTTGCTTGTTGCCTCTCCTGGCCGCCGCCTCTTATGGACTGTGCCCATGTGTTCTGGTAGCTGTCATACGGGCTGGCTGCTGTCATCATCTGGGGGATCCATTGTTCCTGCGTCCTAGGCGGCTCGCTGGCGGCCTAGAATGATTGTCCTGCACTAGAAACTGGGTTAGGTGTAATAGGATGAGTAGCAACGATGTTACCTGACGCCTGTTCCATGCTGCTCGCAGGACGCCAGTCGCTGAGATATCCTACTCCTTGGGGGGTTACTCTTACATCTTCATTCAGATCCAGCCTAGTCACTATCTCAGACGGAATAGTCCTCATCTGGGTCCCGTCATCTGCTGCAGCAATGCCCTTCCCTTTGTCTGCTGCTGCGGGAAATCGCTGTTTGACGAGGTCCAATTCTGCCCGGATGTTCCTGTTTCTCTTTGTTGCTCTATCTTCTGCTAGCTTCTGCTGCTGCCGCATATCGTCCATTGACTTCTTTAGTTCCTGCAGGTTATCGAGCAAGAGCTGAATAGAGCTCGGAGAGGTCTTCTGTTGTTGCGGTGTGGGGGTAACGATCTGAGCGTCCTTTTGTGCGGACGTCACCGTTGCTCCCTTCCTGGTGCCGACTTGGGTTCCCCCAGATCCGGACGTTGTTGAGACTGGTACCGTTGAGATTGGTACCGCAGAGGTTGGCGCTGTAGAGGTTTGAATGTCTTTTTCCATTGCGAGATTTGGTGAATAACGTTGACGACCACTATGCCCCACGGTGGGCGCCAAACTGTTTGGGATATTTTGTCGTAATTTAGGTCAAAGAGGTCTTATACGTTATTCGAGTGATTTTGCGATGTTAGATACGTAAATAAAAGAACAAGACAAGGCTTTTGGTGACGCGGAAAACCCGATGTGGGAAACGACCGCGGGAAGGGACGGTACCCTTCCAAGTATTGCACTAGCTTTTACGTAAAGAAGGACGAATACAAGAGGCGAGAGGCACGAGTTTTGCTAGTACAATCGCTAGGGATTCTATGAGTGTATGAGTGCGTATGAAATTAGGGTTTGCATGTTCCCTCCTCATCTTCTTATATAGGACCTAAACCCTAGTAGGGTTTAGGTAGCTTTCCCTCCAAGACATCTTCATCCGCCTCCGTCAATGGATCCGAGCCCTACGCGGGCTGTCTGTCGCCTCCTGGGCCTCCAATGCTTGCATCTTGCTCCGTCTTCCTTAGCCTATTCGTCCTCCGTCTCCAAATAAAGCGCGGGGCCTAATGCTTATGTCCGGGCCCAAGTACCTTAGCACGCTTCCTGGGCTGGTTCGTTTGGGCCTTGTCGTCATGGGCCGAATGTGCAAATTTATGCCAAAATATTTATTTGCAAGTTGGCCAGGTTTCTCAATTTCTTATCCTACTAATTAGCAAAATAAGTTTAGCTCTTGATTACGTACACCATGACTTCATAGGTAAGAAGCTTACAACATACAATTGTTTAGCCGACCGAGCCATTTCTTGAGGCTATTTAATTGGTTCTTTCAAAGGTGAGGCGGCAAGATTTTCTTTATGTGCAAGTATCTTATTTTCCTGGAAGCTATAAATACTAACCAAACCATCTTCAGACCATACTCCCATTTTGATTTGTTGAAGCTAACCAAAATTTGCAACGGGTACTCTTAGTACAAATACATATGTTTGTTCTCTTGTAATCATACACTTAGGATTCTTTGTTTTATTTCTTCCTTCACTTTAATCTTTCGCATTTCTTAGTGTTAGGGGCAAAAATACAATTTTTACTAGAGGCTATGTGGCAGTCATCCATTGGGGGAGAGTATTTGGGGGAGATCGCTGACATGGAAACTTGTAGACCCTTGGATCAAAGTTACAACAAACACACATTGAAGAAAATATCTCACAATTGGGGAATCCTTTTGGGCGTAAATCACCTTGGAAAAGGTCAACAAAAACAGTTACCACATTAAATAGGGAAGGGCTGAAATTCAGGATCAGAAGCAGGAGAACGTTCAGAAGCAGAGAACCTGCATCTGGGCAGTTATAAAGAGTCAACAACTTATTAAATGAGGATATACACAAATATCTTATTGGGCAAGTTTGAACAAGTCAACAAGGAATCTTTGCATTTAATGTGTGAAATAAATAGGGTCAAGAGCTGTTACCTATTCTTGGGGGTTGAATGCTAAAATTCAGGAGTGGATCTAGGCAGAAGCAGGAATCCTAGGTCTGAACAGCTATAAAAGAAAGTTCACACACAAGAAAAAGGGGTCTCATTCAACAACTTCACTTCTACGACAACGCTCCCAATCAATCAGCAATACACTAGAAAAACTCACCCTTGTATTTCTTTACTTTCGCAAATTCCGTCTCGATTATAGTGCCACTTGGGGGATTCCGTCTCTCCCCGCGGTTGTTCCCATATCGGGTTTTCCGCGTCGTCTCTTTATTTCATTGCATTTTCCCTCGTTTATATCGTCGTATTTTCATTCGTTCGTAAGTTATAGATTGGTCGCTTTAACCCACAAATTAAATATCAACCAAAACGAAGGTTCGAGTGAACGAGTAAAAAAAAAGATCGAGATTTATTAATAATAACTTTAATTGTCAAAAGAAATAATACCTGTCTCTTTATTAATAATAACTTTAATTGTCTTACATAGGTCTCATAAGAATAATAACAACTGAAATGATAAAGGTTCAACTAATAAAAATGCTAAACTATGTCGGCTAGGCTACTAAGCTTGTGGCGACTCTTCCCATCCCAGAAGCACATCATCATCCAATAGCTCATTACCTGCTAAACCAACTGCTCACCATCCCCGAATGGATCACATCAGGTCATAAGACAAACAACCGGGGTCAGTTCAACTGTAGATAAAAGTAAGACAATCAAGATACATGAACACAAGCGGAAGCAATGTAACAAACAATGAGTTGTGATCTCATTATCCACCCTCGCCTCTACCAGAACCGACTACACATCGCAACATGTAGCCCTGCCAGGTACCCATCGTAACAGGTACCCTAATCCACCAGTGGTAAAACCGTAGCCATACCACTAAACCTAGTCATTGATGTGCACACCTCTTCTGGCTTGAGAGACCAGAAGACGACCGCTAGGCGTGATCACCTTCTCACGGGTGACCACTCATCGCTCATAATCAACAACTCAATAGATATATCAACATACAATCACATATGCACATTACAAGAGAATCTTACGCAAACCACAGTAAAACCGAGTAGGATGACCTACCTTATTCGCAATTCTTCACAATAAAAATAATGTCCTAACCGCAGAAATCCTCTTCTACGAACTCGTCACCTAAACATGCAATAATATAATCAAGATCGATTCTAACTAATTCTAACTAGATGAATTAGGGTTTACTAGCGATAGAGATGGACTAGAGATATTAGATCTTTACTTACCGCAGATCTGGATCCAAATCTTCGATAATTGGAGCAACAGTATTCAAGGAAAAGCTTATTGATGTTTTCTCTCTTCAAAATAGGGTTTTAGAATTGTAAAAACTGATTATGAAAGTTAACTTTTCCTTTTATACTAATTTACCAAAAACCGGAAATTCGTACCTGCAGACCGTCGGTTCGGTCGAGCTACATCTGGCTCGACCGAGCTACCCTGAGCTCGGTCGAGTCAAAGTGACTCGGCCGACTAAAATCGTTCCAGGAACTTTTGAAACTAGACAACTCGTAAAATTTCTCTAAGTGTCAGGTGGCTCGGTCGAGCTACTTCTAGCTCAGCCGAGCTACTTATGCTCGTAAATCCTTAGTGTTACAAAGAGTCTATCGATCCCGAAATACTCGAGAGGGAAGGGGGGGAGTGAATTGAGTATTTGACAATTAATGCCCGCTTTTTCTTTTAATGATGTTTAATTAATTATTTAAAGTTTAT
>JAGPOY010000231.1:24155-43473 GCA_018983105.1 Silene uniflora | reverse complement strand
CAACCCATTGGGTTGTATTTAAGAAACTAAATAAGGAAATAAGTTTTTAATGTATGCATTAATTACATTGGGTTGTGCATAATTTAGTCTTGAAATTTTAACTTAATACCAAATATAGAAGTTATTTAATTCTTAAATACAACCCAATGGGTTGTATATATCAAAACCCAACAATTAAAGGGGAAAAAATGCATGAACTATCCTTAAACCGAACCCTTGAATTTCACGGGTCACAAAAGTAGTTTTTTAGTTATAAACATACAATTTTATTTTTGTAAAAGTAATCCCGCATATTCTCTATGTTATTCCACAATTGTTTTGGCTAGAATTTAGTGGAATGATAATATGTGGATATAAATGAAAGTAAGAGAGAGAATGTGGGATAGACAAATAAGGAAAGTGAAAGATTTTTGTGAATTTGTCGTTTTAGGAAATGTGAAAGATGTTAGAGAATAGGATGAAGTATGTGTCAGGTAAAACTCGACATTTTTCACATTCCCTTAAATTCAACTTTATTCTGTTTGAAGTAGAGCTGATCAAATGGCCCAAGCCCGCTAGACCGACCTGGCCCAGCCCATTTTTTTCCTGGGCTTGGGCTTCGATTTTAGGCCCGAAAAGCCCATGACCCGATTCATATAATAGGGCCGGGTTGGGGCCAACTACAATGCCCAAATTTTGGCCCGGCCCGACCCGAACATATGCAAGATTTCCGAACTTATGTATTATTTAAGGATGTAAATAAGCATTCGTAAAAAAATTAACCAACCAATTTCTATCTAGTAAATAAACCTTAATAATGTAACACCCCGTGTTAATTGAAGAGGTCCGGTGATAGGCTTAAATGACTAGTGCTTAAAGGGATTGAAAGTACTACTCATATCAACAAAGTGCACTTTCTTTTATGGTTATCCATGCAAAAAGAACTCCACAGTTAAGCGTGCTTGGCTGGGAGTAGTCTTAGGATGGGTGACCTCCTGGGAAGGTTCCCGGAGTGCGCATGAGTTAGGACAAAATGCGCTATAAAGGACCCGTGTTGATCTGTGGGCCATGTACACAGCCTGGTGAGCTATCATAAGTAACCGTTCCCGACCCAGTTTGGGCCGGGGTGTTACAAGTGGTATCAGAGCAACCCTGCGACCGTGTGGTGATGGGAGGCAGTGGTTATACGCTCCCGGAGGCAGTTGTTATACGCTCCATTGTGATCACCCACCTAGCGGGGGAGGATTCTGGGTTAGCGGTTATGCTCCCAGGCGCAACGAGGACGTTGCGTTCTTCAAGTGGGGGTGAATGTAACACCCCGCGTTAATTGAAGAGGTCCGGTGATAGGCTTAAATGACTAGTGCTTAAAGGGATTGAAAGTACTACTCATATCAACAAAGTGCACTTTCTTTTATGGTTATCCATGCAAAAAGAACTCCACAGTTAAGCGTGCTTGGCTGGGAGTAGTCTTAGGATGGGTGACCTCCTGGGAAGGTTCCCGGGGTGCGCATGAGTGAGGATAAAATGCGCTATAAAGGACCCGTGTTGATCTGTGGGCCATGTACACAGCCTGGTGAGCTATCATAAGTAACCGCTCCCGACCCAGTTTGGGCCGGGGTGTTACAAATAATTTGTTTACCAACATTGGTGCAATAAACTTAGTTTTCCCAGTATGTTTATGATAAATAAGCTAATTATTTTGTTTACCACACTAATAGTCTAATACCAATAATTTATTTACCAATATTAGTGTGACAAGTCAAAGATTTTGAGTTTAGAGGGCATTTATACCAAGTACAACACTATAACAACGTAAAGTGAACACATACTAATATATATTATTAAACTACTAATAATAAGTGCATTTTATTTGTATGAATTATTCCAAGCAGGCGCATAAAACTTACATTATGTTCCTACTTCTTATATTGACAATACTAGAAAAATCACATAATTTTATATGAAAAATTTGATAACAAATAAAACACGGTATCTAATTACATAATGAGGATTTCTAGTAATTTGAAGAGTAACGATAATAAGCCCGATTTGGCCCGAATTAGCCCGAAGCCCACTATAAGCCGAAAAAATAGGCCTACCCAACCCGACCCGCACATTTGGGCTTAATTTTATGCTTCGGCCCGGCCCAAACCCGACCCAACCCAGCCCGCACATTTGGGCTTAATTTTATGTTTCGGCCCGGCCCAAACCCGACTCGGCCCGACCCATGATCACCTCTAGTTTTAAGGTGTGTCCAAACACGATGGACACATGTCTGAAACATGTCGAAATATCATGGACACGTGTCAGATACGTGCTCAATTAAATAAATAAAGCCAAACACGGGTTTATAGGTGTCCAACACGTTTTGACACATGTCTACGAGTGCCGATGTCCGACATTAGGGTGTTAACGAATCGAGCCGAGCCCGAGTCTGGCCTTGCTCGAATGCTCAACTTGTGCTCAAGAACTAAAACTCGAGCACGAGCCGATCTCGAGGTTACTCGAGCTTGAAAAAAATGTGCTCATTATAAAATTTGCAAGCTTTAACGCGAGCTTGAGCCAAACTCGAGCCTGTATAAAACTGCTTATTTTTTTTCATTTTTTTCTTCCGATATTTTCAATAATAAGGCTCAAAGGTTATATGTAAAAATATTTGGCAAATCAAAGATACATTTGATATGTATGATACAAAGATATAATCATGATATGTATGATACAAAGATATAATAATGATAAAATATTTTTATAAATATGAGCAATATCTTATGTAATCACACAAGTTCGAGCCACTAGTGAGCTTTTCGAGTCGAGCCAGTCTTTGCTCGGCTTGACTCGTCAAGCTCTCGAGCCCAGCTCGAGCCCGGCCGGAGCTCACACGAGCCGAGCTTTGCCCGAGCTTTGACCGAGCCGATCTCGAGTTGCTCACGAGCTGTCTCGTCTCATTAACACCCCTATCCGACATAGTGTCGAGCACATATACGCTGGTTAAGAGGAGTGTTCATGCTTCCTAGCCTACCATCATGGCTCGGTCTACTTCGAGAAAAATCACAAGGATACAAGTAGGATAAAAAGTCGAAATTACGTAACCAACAAAAAGGAAACGCAAATTCTCATTTGTGAGACGCAAGTTGAAGGAAATACTTGTACAAAACAAAGAGGAAATACTAGTTACAAGACTAAAAGTGGAATATGTATTATTGTCTCATTGCTCTCATGTGTACAAATTATAAGGGCTTTATCATGTCAAAATTCCCACAAAATGTCACATGCTCATTTACATAATTTAGGATTTTAGTCAACGAAATGAACATCCCAGTAACCTTTATAACAAGCAATATACAACTTATCTTCTGCAATCATTTTTCTTCAAATCATACACTAGATACAATATTTACCAACTAGTTCCCCCAAGCAATTTCCCGACAATGGCTATTTTCGCTCAACGTCCTTCAACAATGTCAGAATATAAGAACGATTTCCCAGATTGTGGAACCCGTTAAAGTATCTTCCGAAGAGCTGGTCTCCACAAACGGGCAAACCAATTCTTCTCTGTAGATTTTGCATTTGTAGCTCTTCTCCTCGCGTTTCTTGCTTCAGAGGTTTCTTCTGCGTCTATGATTTTAATTGGAAGTGGGACTCCTAAGTCGGTTGACGCCCCCACTAAATTATTAATCATTTCCAAGACATCGCTCATCTTGGGACGTGATTTTGGTTGGCGAACTAAGCATCGGTTGGCAATAACCGAAAGTTTATGTATAGATTTGAGAGGATAGTTCTTACCTAGTCTTGGGTCTACAATGTGCTCAAACTTTTTGAGATCCGAAAGGAATGGTCTTACCCATTCTATAAGCCTTTGCTCGCATTTTGGACGGTTTTTGTCAATTGGTCTCCTCCCGGTGATTAATTCGTAGAGGAAAACTCCATAACTCCATACGTCATTCTTGCTCGTGAGACGCCCGGTTCTAATGTACTCCGGAGCTGCATATCCCATAGTTCCTACAATCTGACACAGATAACAAGATCTTGTTAAAATAATAGGTCCTCCAATCTTAAGAGAGGGATACAAAAATTAGCATCCAATAGTAAGAAGACTATGAATTAGCAACACTCAACGGAGACAGCAGTAACAAACTCTTTCCATATGACCATGGCGCAGAATGCAGGAATGTTAGTGGCACACTGGTATATTCTGAATTTGGTTTAGGCGAAGCTCCGTTATTCTTAGTGTTAGACGTAGATCAACTTACCATGCAATTTTCAACAAATCAATCCGCTGATAGGATGCATAATCACTAGCAATTGTGGAACTATTTCCTTTCTGTGCAAGTCTAACCACTAAGAAGCAGCAAACAGTGGCTCAACAATCAATCCTGAAACCACGATAACTATAGTAAACTGTGGTATCAGATATGGGCTGTGATATGTTACTTGAACTCTGGCACTGGAGTATATCCAAGTTTTGAACTCAGTGCGTCTCAATAGACACATGGACCCTATTCAGAATTGAGGATATGGGCATAAGTATATGTCTTACAAACACTGATTTAATTAGAAGTTTCAAATTGGTGTAGTTTCCTGATGTGATATTGAAAGATGTTTCTGTTATAAAAATGATATATCTGCAACTCTGCAAGCCTGAATAATTTGTCTAGTGTAAGGAAAGTGTTGGATTAGTAAAGAATAAGGGACATACAGATTTCTTATCCACGTCCTTGAGTGCCATGATAGAAGAGGATATGGCGCCAAAGCTGAATAGTAGAAGTAAAATGATTCGTGATCGTTTTGAAGTTTGATTTGACCGTATTTTGGGTCGACAGGAATACTGACATCCTCCATCACAAGTGGCGACATACATTACCACAATTTAAACAAAATCAAACAACATAATTGGTTTTATCATTTATTCTCCCTGATCTCATATATGCGTGGGATCACAACTTTCCAAACTGCATCTCTCCAACTTTTTAAACTGCATCCCTCCATCTCCACTCATTAATTCCCTCCAATGTTGACCAATCAACGAGCTACCACCACCACCACCACCAACACACTGCAGTCTCTTTTGCGTGCACGTTTTTGGCTCATGTGTGGATCAGTCATTTTGCTTTTTAAGTTTTACTTGTCTAACCCTCAAGTCTGAATCTAGAGGATGGTACAGTCACAGCACAGAGGACCCACACGTGTACAATAACTGATCCAAATCCATAGGGTCCAAATATGAGTCTTGATAATTATCAGATTTGATCCAATTTAAGGGACAAGAATCCAGATCACGATCCACCTGGTCCCTGTCCAGATCCAACTTGTTAACATCTCTAACTAGACGAGAGAAGAAGTTCCATGAGGAAAGGAAGGAGGAAGGTGAGAAATTGAAAAATCAAAGAAGATTGTAGTGCAAGAATAGGGGTAATCATATTTAATAGAACGAAGGAGAATGTTTCCCTATAAATTCCTCTTATTCCTTCCACACCTCTTCCACATTTTTTTCAAACAAGAGTTCTGTATTCTTCCATCTCTAACCCCTCTTCTTCTTTCCTCCCAATTCTTCCATCAAAATTCCAAACAAGGGATTAGAGATACTCCCAACTCCCAAGGGACCTTGAGTGCTAAATCAACGTGCGCAATTTATTACAACTTAAAACAATAACAGCAATATAGCCTTAATCCCAAAGTGTGCAATTTTGTTACAATTACAACACTACCCCAGCCGACCACATCTCATTTAGGATTAAGGCTTTCTTGGCTTGTTGTGACAATAACAACAAATAGCATGTCTGAATAACTAAATAAAATTGAAATAAAATACCCTATATTGATAATACACATTCCAGTTGACAGAGCCTTATTTTAATTGTTTTTGTGCTGAAGCATAGATATCCACGCACGGGCGGTTCGTCCTATTCAGTCAGATGTTCACGACTTAGAAGTACTGGATTCTCTTTCGGATAGCCCTGGAAGTAGAAGGAAGGCTGGAATGTCTAACCAAAGTCTCTAGGGCTCCCACAAATAGCATGGTAAGGGGGTGTCAGATGTACGTAGCCCTACCCCATGTGTTAACAGCTGTGTTACTCGGACACGGATACGAAGTATCGTATCCGATACGTATCGGGGTGTCCGACACGTGATTTTGAATTTTAATAGATACGGGAATACGGTCAAAGGAGTATTTTGACTATTTTATAGATACGGATACAATACGTCTTATTATATATTTTTTCATAAATTGAGAAATATACGGAGTACTACTTTCAAAAAGACACTATCAAAAAGTGAGAAAATAAGTGTTAAAATATTGCTTATACTCATTAATAATTAATATTCACTTTACAACTGTCACCTTCTCACACACACCTCTTTTTATAAGATTAAAACCCTAAATTGTTAACCATCCGGCCGCAATGCTCACCTACCCACTTACTTAGTACTTTTATACTTTCTCTCTCTTCCTTCTTTTCTTTTCTCCCTCCTACGGACTACGATATCTCCCTTCTCCTCTTCACGAGGTCTTCTCCTTCTCCCAGATCTGGGTGAAGGTTAAGATCTTATTACTTAAAGTGCTTCACACATGCAATAAAAGGTAAGTTTTTTCATTCATTTTTGCCGTACTCGAATCGTGTCTGATTCCGGCGTGTCAAATACGTATCCCGTGTCGTATTCCGTGTCGTGTCGTGTCGACACGGAATACGCCGGAGATGTGACGTGTCCGAGTAACTCTGGTTAACAGTAAAAAGAGATTTCTGGATGACCCGTAATGAAAATTGCATCAGAAATTGCGTTGAATGATTTATACTTTACAGTAAAAAGCATAGCCAGATAAGTGAGTCATTTTCTTTATTCCATAATAAAACGGAACCAAAGAATGACAAGTCCTTGGCTCCAATGAAAATAAAAAACAAAGATGTGCAAATTTTTAAATAACTAAAAAATATACTCCGCATGAAGTATTTGGTTCATAGAGCAACATATTAAGATAACCAATACATACAACATACCGCAGTTGAGACGTGGGTCAGCCCTTCAGGAGGGCCTAACCTTGCAAGCCCAAAATCTGACAATTTGGCATTCCATTGCTCATCGAGTAATATGTTAGAGGATTTGAAGTCTCTGAAGATAATCTGCAAGCAACAAACAAAATCTTATAGAAATTTGGATAAGAGGAGAATAAACTTATCAATTTGAGCTCTCCATACTGTCTATATATTAAGTCAGCAAACAGTGAAGGACTGTCCATCCATCGATTATTGTAAATTTATGTGTATTTAAAGTTGATGTGTGAGTCTAAAAGGTGTGGGGATGAACTTTTAGGCTCTTACTCCCTCCATCTCAATCATTTTTTTTTACCTTTGATTAAGATACTTCTCACAAAGACTATAAAAGGTAAACAAATGATTGAGACGAAGGGAGTAATTCTTAATGTTATATGGCATCTCTAGAAAACTGACCGATGTACCTCAAAGCTCACCAAAACTTGAATTTAACTTTTTCGGAAGAGCTTTAAATTTCCCATGGGTTGATCAAAAATAATGATCCCAATGTCCTTACTAAAGTTTTTTGTGATTGTGTTTTATCTGAGGAGACTATGATCCAGATGTCGACAAGAATATAAGACATACTAAAGCCAACTTTTTAAAATATAAGATGAGATCTACACTTTTCCAAATTTCAATAGGCAATGAAAGCAAAAGCTACCTGAAAATCCATTTCTTCGTGAAGGTAGGTTAAACCACGAGCAGCATCCCGAGCTATTCTTAGTCTCATGGCCCATGGAAGAATAGTTCTTGATTTGGAACATAAATGATCCTCCACACTTCCGTTAGGCATGTATTCATAGATCAGAAGCCGCTGAATACCCCTTTCATCATCATCGGCACAATACCCCAACAATTTGACAAGGTTGGGATGCTCAACTACTCCAAGAAAATTAACTTCTGTAACCCATTCTTTATGACCCTAAGAGAAAAGAATAAACCAGCATTAAGTAATACAGTATGTTATAAGGTTTTTCATCAAACAATATCAACAATATTATAGCAGTACCTAAAACTCTAAAAGGCGCCCACTTATAGCTGGGCAAGGGATGGTCGGATGTAAACAACTCACCCTCAGTTGAAACATGAAGAAACTGTTTCTTCATGACCGATGAAAATTATGACATGAATAGAGCTTAAAAATTTACTACTGCTATTTCAGAGACCACCCAATAGTTGTACAAGACAAACTAGGTCATGATGTTGTTGGTCCACGATATAGACCATAAGAATTCCAAAAACCTTTAGTTGATTGTGCCTTTTAAAAATCATCGCTTTCATGTAAACATTGGTCTGTATTTATACAACAGTGTCAATTAAGTTTTTTCATTAAAGACGGATAGAGAAAGGAGGGGCGGGGGGCAGAAATAAAGAGAGGAATCAAATGAAGTAAAGAAGGGGTACTAATATAATGTGACATGCCTGGGTATAAAGAAAGTGTTCCTAGTAATAGACTTAGGTTCACCACAACCAATTAGCTTCAGCTTATATTACCTCTAGTGAAGCATTCATCTGATCTCTACAGGGTTGTTCCATGTCTTATGAGAAGTCATGATAGATTAAAGAGACACCAATAAACGATAGTGTACCAGTGTGTGTATCTACATACAACTGCGCTCTTAAATACATCACCAATATTAAGTCCCTCTGTTAGTATGCAGCAGCCTAAAGAGGAAGAAAGACCGATGACAAGAGTAATTGGCATAAGATAATCACATAAGTATTTATACCACATGCTCTGCAATTGTGGTACCGTTTGGCATGTCACACTAACAAATGCAGCATTTTTAATAACTTTTAAAACCACGTCTTGCATTAGCTAAATGAATCATTCTCTTAAACCTAATAGAAGCTGCTACAGTGCTGCGGTTCATCTTTTGAGAAATCATGATACCACCAAGACACCAATCAGCTATAGTCTATCTAATCTACATCTTACCTTTAAGACACCACCAATATAGAAATTTTAAGCACTTAGGTGCCTGTACACACCAATTCAGAAAAAATTCCCTTCACTCTATAACAGATGACACATCTGTTGGCCGCTTATCTTCTATCTTCATCATGTTATAGTACTTTTACTGTTTAAATCATATCCCCTGGTTCTGTTCATTTACTTCCCGTTATTATTAGAAAATTTAATTTTCCAGTCGACTTTACACAACTTTATGTGGTTGGAAGTTTTTCACAATCATGGTCAAAGCAAATGACTTATAGCTCGGTAACTTGCAGAGCCTCAGATAATGTGAAGTAGCACTCATACAGTGCAATTGTTGACACTATGTATCAGGGAGTTATTGGTAAATAAACTTCCTTTATTTTCATTATCGAAGTAAAATCTACATATATCTAACCCCTTTACCTAACCATAGGCAGAACCAAGTTTTCCTAATTCGTGATCAACATGACACATTTGATAAGCCATAGTAAGGGCCATGATAGAATTCGCTTAAACCCACTCACAATTCCCTGGGTTTGAGTGAATTCGATAACCTAGGGCAGAACTCTTTGAGCACTGAAATAACTTTTTAATAAAGCAAAATGGCTAACAAAACTTCTTATATGACGATGAACCTAAATTATGCAAATTTTTTTTTTTTTTTTTATTAAAAATGAAATTTCGTCATAATTTAAAAATGAAATGACTATTTTGTATTTATTAATTTTTTAATTAATATTTATAAAATTATAAATTATAAAACGTGGAACTTTTTCTTATGATCAGCCAACTGACACAAATTTTGTCGCATTGTCATTATGCCCTTTCGGGTGATCTCGAAGAAGCCACTTTATGTTTTCAATAAAGGAGTAAGGTGACTAATCCAGTCTCTCTGCTCTACCTCTCAATGAAATAATGTTGGTTTCAATACTACTTCGCACGAAGCATTGGCTCATTCGAATTTCTGTTCTTCCTCACACTAAAGAATTCTAAAACATACAACACTGGCATGCCAAATGACATGAACAGAATGGATGAGCTGTGAGGCTGATTGGGAAAGAAGACAAGTATGAGGAGGGTAGAAAGGCCTAATGAGGAGGGAACTCCGATTCCAATACAGAATCATGAACAAAAGTATGTTGTGACTTGTGAGTTTTGACAACTGCATGGATACTGAAATAGAACTAAAGTAATCCAAATGTAATACAATCTAAGCTCCACTTTGCAAGGGAACCTTTCAGTTTCTGTTTATGTAACCACAAATTTGCCACAGAAGAACATAATGCTTTTCAATGGCAAATGTGGTTCAAACAATTGATGCAAATCAATTCAGGGTTTCAGTGATGCATTCTGTTAATTTCCAAACAAAATGGGTATGCGCACATAAGAAAGAGACTCCACTTCATAAACCGAATGGGGTTTCATCCCAAGACCAACTGGAAATAAGAGAACTAGCTCCTTATGTAGTAATCTAACTCTCTTCTATCAATGTTGGACACTCACATACGGACAAACAAATCATAATATGAGGTGTTTAAACACATTTGAACGGGTGGTCTCAGAATTTTAACCTGATTATAATGCAAGAGGAATCCGATTCTCACTTATTAAAGCCTATGATCTCTCATACTTATATGACTACAAATCTGGTCTTCAATTAAACAACTATCATGTCTACTGATAATGGGTGAAGCACCTTAACCTAATTGCCATATTACGGGTAATAAAGTTTAAGCGGCCCACTGTTTGCTTCCCTATCTCAAGCTGCAATATACAAAATTAAGAACCTTACATCCAAAAGCTCACAGTTTGATCTCAAGCAGCGGATGTTAGTTATGTATTTATTGCTATATTCACTGGTGGCTATTAAAATACCAGTTTCTATATTACTGCTCAATATTTAGACATTCCATGCAAGATGAACAGATTGTTTACTGAAAACTTAACACACAGCAGTACAGCACACAGTGCAGCACTCAATCCTCACCCAAAACATCCCTCAAATTCACCTATAAGAGTTGCAGATATTGCAATGCACTAATAAAATGATACAATTATGCCATCAAAGCACCTACAAGGGCTCTACCTTTGCCTAGCCCGACAAAAATATAAGAATTATAAAGCAAAATATAAAACAGCAGCTTCCAAGTTCCAATATACTGTAAAGCAATAGTGAAAACCTTTCATTGATCTACTAATTGCAACCCCAACTTTTTCAGCGTTTGGCGCCCTCCTTTACAAACACCTTCAATAATATGATCACTTCATTCTTCAAATTAATGTTCCCTTTCTTTTGAATCCCACATGTTCTTTTGAATTTTGATTAAACATCTTCCCGACGCATTAGAATCCAACTCGAAGTACATAATATCCATTCAGTATTTAAATTGATGCCGGTGTACTTACTATGATTCAAACTGGACTCTTTAGACCCATGGTGATATCAGAGAGAATCTATATATTGAAAGCATGTCTTTTTTTTCTATACTTTTACTAATAAGCTAACATAACAACTCGACACTGAAATGTTAATTTAAGCCTCTTTGGCCCTTATATTTGCAGCTTCATTAGTAAATCCTATCCTTCTAATATCAAGACTTTAGGGGAAGAGGGAATAGCATTCCAGGATACCTTGTCCAATAAATTAGTACAAAAATATAGCCATCCAAGTCTCAACCTAAGTGGTAACTGCTCATATTCTCCTCATAACATACATCATCACAAATTTTACATTGTGCACCACTGCACCTACATATATATTTGGAGATTATAATAGGCAAAGTTGACATTAGTCGACCACTAAAGTCAAATGGGGACAATAAATTTGGGATGAAGGTAACAACAATTACTCTTAATAATTAATTTAGAACGCATAAACCGAGCTCCTTAATTTCACACTACTAAATTATGCGTGCTTCCTAACACTAGAAAATAATGTCTTAAACAACAGCATAACAGTGCTTTTTTTCCTAAATGGTAGCAATCTAAGGATAAGTATTCCCATTACAATTTTCAACAAATTGATAAAAACTCACAAGACATGACCGATAGGCGATAACTGAATTTAAGCAGCCCTTTTTAGCATCTTGGTCTTCTCGTGAATTTTTCTTTATCAGATCATTGCAGGAACTCTCAGTGCGTGTAAAGCGAGAAGAGATGACAAACAGAAGCAAATAAATAGAAGAGATACTTGCCTGGAGACCTCTTTTACCCAGTTGCTTGATGGCAACATCTATCTTTGTCGAAGGATCTTCCAAAGTCTTGATAACCCCTCTATATACACACCCAAATCCTCCCTCTCCAATCCTGCCAGACCGACTGAAACCTTTCGATGCTGCTTTTAGCTCTTGAAAAGTGAACACTCGCAAATTGGATGTTGATCTCTGAGACATGCTGAAAAATGAGTTCTTTCTCATGGACTCTGCACTTGTATCAGAGATATCTTGAGAATTGAAATCAGAGCCTGATCTGGTTATGTCGTCATCACCAAGGGCAGAACTTGATGACAAATTAGATACCAGCTTTACTGCCTTTGGCCCGCTTCTGTCTTCGTCATCGGAGAATTTGAAACACCCCATCACTCTTAATTAACAGGACACTATCGTAGTCACTGCACAAGAAAAAATGGATCGTTCAAGTTAGATTGAGAGACTACCAATTTAAGCATAGAATACAAACACCTCTACAATCAAAGAAGCAATGAGAATCAAATGATCCTACCTCCCTCCCGAATTAATTGTTGACTTTAGTGGTCAATTGAAGTCAACACTGACTATTCCATTCTACAAATATGTGTAGAGATACAATGTTAAATTTGTGATGTTTGGTTTATGAAAAACCTACTTTCATATTATCATTTCTAGAAAACTGCAACTAATGTACACCGACAAATTAAAAATTAAAAAAAAAAAAAAAAAAACACTTTCAATTGATGCTCCAAATGATTTTCCTGGAAACTGCTACAATTAGATTTGAGTGGAGTATGATGCGAAGTTGGGAACCCTTGTTTGAGACTAACCTTAAAAGACTAGTTTTGATTGTAACAATGCTATATTTTCTACAAGTGTCTCTACTAACAACCGATGTTTTCTTATATACAGTTGCGACTGAGGCACACAATGAAGCTGATTTAGAAAACCAACAATATGCATCAGGCAGTGTTAGGTTTCCTCCCAAAACCAATCACCAAAATATGATTACCAAATAAGCTTATTTCAAATGGAAAAAAAAAAATCATGTGGATCTAACGACTACTTTCAAGTCTTGGTATGGTCACAGATATAAGGTCTTCAATCACATTCAAAAGAAAACGGGGCTCAAAGAGACCTCCGCCTATGAAAACTAATTAGGTGGCTTCAAATTTCACACTACAGTCTACAGAAGTTCTTTTTTATAGCTCAACGAACATGTCACTTTTCATCTTTGCCTCAAACACTTGCTGAACATTAGCTAACTATGCAGAGGCCCATTTGAGATAGCAGCATTTCACGCAAATGGAGCAGTCCAATAGGTCCATTCCATATTCGTCCTCATTTCCGAGAATTGTAAACTCACATTTAAAATGATCACACTCCCTAAACCTCAAAACCCCTACATGACTTCCTATCATCAAAGAGACTCCAACTAAAAGTAGTATATGGAAGCTCCTAATGTATTTCACTACAAACCCAACATAAAAATTGTTAAATGTAACAACAGAGGCCCAAGAGGGTCCCACTCTTAAACCAATTGGCAACCGAGGGAGTAACCCCTTGCCTTATACGATGGTAATTCTTCTCCTCTTTTATCAATGTGGACAACCCTCACATGTGGGACTTTTTGGGTTTCTCCACAAAAATGAAGCTACCTAATCAAAGAGTACATGAAACTACTACTCGCCGCGACGATAATTGACATGAAAACGAAAGAAACACCCAGAAAGTAATAAATCAATATACAATCAACAGTAACTTAAATCAGTAACTATATTAAATACCCAAAAATTCAAATGGGAATCTATAGCTAAGCTAGTAAGAACATGATAACATCAAATTGGCCTTATAAACAAACATTAAAAAAACATAGCTACCCAGATCAAAAGAGAAGTGCAATTAAGAAACATGAATAAAGTGGAGAATTAAACTGACCATATATATTAGGAATTACGAGTATAGTGAAGGGGATGATGATGATGATGAAGAAAAGGGGTAAGGTTTAATGAAGAAGAGGATGATATTAAAAGTAAGAAGCAAAGTGGGAAGGTTCACATAATGAATAATGAATAGAGAAGTGTTGATTGTTGAAGATGAATTAGTAAAGTCTTCACACGGAAGCCACAAGTCAGCTTACGAAAAGCAAGGGACTAGTCTAGTAGTAGTAGTAAATTGTTTTATCGTTTTAGTTAAATATTGTTATGGAAAATAGTTGGATTTTCAATGCTTCCTTGTTTTTTATGCTTTG
This sequence comes from Silene uniflora, assembly GCA_018983105.1. Lineage (NCBI taxonomy): Eukaryota > Viridiplantae > Streptophyta > Magnoliopsida > Caryophyllales > Caryophyllaceae > Silene > Silene uniflora. The sequence goes on along the minus strand of JAGPOY010000231.1, from coordinate 29,085 downwards.
ATTGATTCATGAATTCAGTCAACTTTTAACTCATTTTTATTTTTATTTGATTTGTTCATGGTGGTGGTTGGTCCCGTGGTGGGCACTCAGAATGCTGACTTAGTCGTTTGCACTAAGATCATCCCCAAGCAAGGTCAATTGCTAAGTTATGACCTTGCTTGGGTCAAGTTAATTACAAATTAGGAGGTAGATTAGGATGACCCAAGGAGAGAAGAGGTCAATTTGTGACTTAAGGTGGAGCAAATTGACCCAAAAATTGACCTTCTATATGACCAATTTTAATTGGTTATAATATTAAAAACTCAATAAAAGTGCAAATAGACCAAAAGTCTTCAAAGTTCTCGGCCAAAACAAGGTGCAAATAGTGCAAAACAATGATTGGAAATTTTTGTAAGTGAGAAATGATTGGGTTGATGACCTAAGTCATGACCTTTTGCTTGGGAGGGTAAAAGTGAGTCAAGATAAATAAGGTGTAATTAAGAGTAATAACGATTCGTGACCTAATTAGCATGACCCTTGATTGGGGATGGTCTAAGTAAACAAACCATCCAAGCTTAATCTGGTCAAAACTGATCCGATTTAAATATGTAGTTGCTCTTTCATGTACAACTTTTATACTTTCATCGACATTTTTTCATTATGTTTCCAAACACTACCCTTCCCTTCCTTAATATTCTTTGTTCTCTTTTTCATCAAAACTAGTCAAATTTCTCTTAAATTATTCAATCATGTATCTTAATTTCTCATAGCGAAGAAGTAATTATTTCAATTTATGAATAAAATACATTAATTTTTGGGGATTCCTTCTATTTAATGATTTTGGTATTTAATTAGGGATTTAAAATTTTCAATTAGAATTAAATCCAAAGTACGATAATGACGCTGAAGTGTTCAAACATTAATTACAATCCAACATTGCATTACCCAATTTGTTTTTGCATTTGGGTACTTGTAATTTGAAGAAGTATAGTTGTACACCATGAGAATCTTGTTTTTCCTCATGATTTACGGATTATGGACTTATGGTTATAACCCCATGCTTCCAATTTGCTCCTCTATTTCAAGTCAACTGAAAATTTATCAGACTAAAATCATAGTCTGCTTTAAGATCCAGAAATAATTTCACAAGTAATCATGGTTGAATGTTTGAAGGGATTTGGAAGAGGCGGTTGAGTTTTGGTGTAGTAAAAGTAGGGGGGGTGGGGGGGGGAGATGGATGAAAAAATAAAAAGGGCAAAACTGTAATGATGAGTAATTTTATAATTTGATTATACGGGGTCTGGAATGACATTGTCCAATCTAGGCTGGACCCTCCTAAGTCCTAACTTGAGTGAACGATTTTCTAAAACAATGCGTTTTGCTTGTGACGGACATTATCCGTCACAAGCTGAAGACAGGTCATGCTCCTCTCACAATAAAGCAAGTGGGAGGGTAAGTGAGGTGGAATTGGAGCACCATATGGATATTGCCACTTGTATGTTGTGAGAGGGACATGACCCGTCTTCAACTTGTGACGGATAGCGCCCAACTTCAATGAGAATTTGTGTTTCTAAAATAATGCTCAAAAATAAAGTATTCGTCGTTTTGGGTTGGTTTGAAAATATTTGTCAAAATGGTGTCCACGTAGGCTCGGGTTTCTCGAACCTGTAAAACGGAACAAACACGTCATTAGCAATGGCATGTCTCTTTTGAGTATGAAATGAAAACAATCAGAAGGTTTGCAAAATGACACAACCTAAACACACCATGAGGAGTGGCTTGTCTCCCTCATTAAACACGCCATAGGGGATGGCGTGTTTCTTCAGTTACTTTTTTTCACCAAAACAGGAGGTTTTGGGAAATGATCAGAAGCAGATACGCCACTGTTAATGGAGTGTTTTGTGTAGGAAACATGGCAATACGAATGACGCGTATTTGCAGAATCACTTTTTTTTTTTTAAAAAAACTCAAGACTTATTTTACTTCGTCCACATTAGTTCAACTATCAAAAGGGCACAAGCAAACTCAACAATGCAAATTGGACACAAACCATTGTCTATTAAAGATAAAATAGAGTTTACACACCACATAGTTAGCACAAAGGGTTTAAATACTAAGTTTACCAACTAAATGTCAAGTACGTTCACCGTCTAAACTATTACATGCATTAACTTCTTCAAGTCTTCTTCTTCCCTCGAAGGCGAGTCCAATACCGTCTTCCCTTTGAAGGCTCCGGGGTACCTTGTTATTGATGGGTGACATAGAAGTATTAGGGCGTGTAAATCGCCTAAAGTATTGTCTCAATGGTATATTGTCTTCCAATTCCATTGAGTCGAGCGACTCATGACCCTAGCAAAATCTTCTTCCCTTGGTCCTTCGGTTGGTTGAAGAATATGTGAATAGCCTACATGTTGAAGATCGAGATTGAGAGAAGTAGTCAAGATATTAGACTTTGTGGAGCGGAAATGAAGAGGCACCTCAGGAAGCATGTATTGAAGCTCCTTATCACATGTCATATGGACATTGACAAAACCATGAGCCTAAAACAAAATAATAGTATCACAAATCACATTTTATATCGAAATATTGGTTAAATATTAATAGGCAAGTATATTAAGTATATTTACAAGATATTGCGTGGCTCCAAATGGTGCTTGATAAGTAGCCTGTTGGGAGAAAGGGTTAATGAATAAAAGAATGCGATCCCGGTACCAACCATGTAAGGATCGTAGTAGTTCATTTCATTATCATCCACCACACCACGGAATCATGTAAGGGTCGTAGTAGTTCATTTAATTACCATCCACCACACCACAAAACCTAAATTTGGCCCCTCCTAACCCACATTACTATATAAGGTGCGTGTTTTTCCATCCAATTCCGTGTATGGGCACCTCTTTTGTCAACTTTGTCCAATCTAGGTTGGTATTACAAGGTTGAGAGATATCTTGTTTCCACCCAAATTGACGAGCTACCCTATTAGGAAAATGCCACTCAACAATGTCGAAACATATCATAGGTGCCATCACAACCCAATCATCCAAGTCATCATGACAAAACTCTGGCAAAAAAGATAAAATCTGTTGGGTGTAAGGTTGCCATATAAACTGATCTTGTCTCATGGTATCCAAAGCATCCTTACACCCAAGTAGTGTGGTTATGCCTTCATGTCTTTTACGATCCACACTTACCCACCTACGACCCAATGAGTCAATCCTTAGTTGATGTTGAGAACCTAATGGGTTCGGTCCATGATGAGTAGCATCAACGAGGCATGTGAGTGTAGGTCAACCAATACTAATCCGCTCCCACGCCCACAATTGCAATAGAATAAGAGTACCTCCAATGTCTCTTGACTTGAGGTGACTTGCTCTACATAAATTACGATATAAAGTAGCAAGAACGGCACTCCCTAAGAATAATTCATTATGTTGGTCAAATCCCTCAACAAAGGAAAATAAACAACTTGTATGTCATTACCACTCTTATCCAGAAACATGATAGTTGTCACTAAGATAAGCAAATACGCTCTCACATATTGATGTAAAACAACTTCATTTGCATCTTCCGGAAGACCGCTAAAGTTTTCTAACAACCAACCAATCCTTAGCGAAGCCCTTTAAGGTCTTCATCACTCGGTGTTTTTCCCAAGAGTTCATTTATCAATAACGGCCAATTATAAGCGGTTATTCCACTAACAACATCCCCTCTAATCCTCAACCCTAACAACACTTGGACATCTTTCAAGGTCACAGTAGCCTCGCCAACAGTCAAGTGAAAGGAATGGTTTCCGGCCTCCATCTCTCAACCAAAGCGCTTATTAAATCCACGTTAAATTTTATACCAACTATCCTATGAATAAAGAAAAATTGTGACTTCCTAATGAAATCTACTACATGATTACTTACGAAAAACCCCTTGTGCGAAACTATGTGTGACCTACATCGAAGGGAACCAATTTGGGTAATTTCGGGTTTCAGTCGTCAATGTACGGGTTGAAATCGATTCAGGTATATTTCGGTTCAGATTAAAACAATTCAGGTTCAACATTCAGGTTCATTCGATTTTGGGTCTATTTCGGATATCACAAATTCGGTTCGATTTCGAATCAATTCAGGTCAATTCAGGTTTCGGGATGAAAGTTCAGTTTCACCTTTCGGATGTACGATCAGGTGACGATTCAGGTATTTTCGATCGGTTTTTCGGGTTCGGTATACTTTTACCAGGTCTAAAAGTAACCAACGGGATTTGTTTGATAATTTAGACCATTTCAATAAATAACTTTAGCATAAACAAGAAAAGAAACCATCTTAGCTCAGCGGATCTTAAATCTATATAGTCATTGTGAAGTTATTTTGTAATGATTTAGCAATTTTTTTTTTTTTTTTTTTGGTAAATCGAAGCGGGAAGATTAACCCCGGAGCAAACCAATACAAAAAAGGAAAGCAAAAAAACCTAGAAACAAAACAACCAGCAAAGCGAAAGACAAAAACAAAAATGGAAACCTACGACACTTCTACCTCCTACCCTAGGACACAGCGGACTCTAAAGAAGTTACGGTGCTCCTAATGGCACTTTCCGAGGCCAAGTGTAATACTCCGTATTTTATAAGTTATAATTAGAATTATATATTATTATTGTGATTATATTTTTTATCGTAAGCGATTATTAAGTCGAGTTCATATCGTAATGTTTGAGTCGGGTTTATATCACATTTTGTCTTTTGGGTCAAGAATAGTATCACCCATTTACCCATCTACATTTACCCAATTACCCACCCATTTACCTTACCCATCTCGTTTTACCCTAACCCTAAAAAAAACCTCAAACCTCACATTCTGCCGTCACTCAAACATCACCATCACCGCCTCTTTTCATGTCTTTTCACGCCGTTATCTGCCAAAGGAGTGCACGCCGGTGAGGGTGGAAGGAGTAGGGTCTGCTGTGAGTC